>ML685888.1:3295208-3328907 GCA_007922175.1 Pelusios castaneus | reverse complement strand
GGTCTTGTGCTGGGGGGCCGGCTACAATCAGAGCCAGCACCCCAGCACAGTCCAGGGGTTCAGGTGGCGGCAGGAGCTTCTGCCGCCACCGGATCCCCCAGCTGGGGCGGCAATCAGCTGGAGCCGCGGTTTAAAGCGCCAAGGCTTCAGCAGACTCCCGGAGCCCATATGTCAATTTCACTGCTCAGCTAGAGCAGTGAAATTGACATATGACAGCTCTGATGTCCCAGAGTGGCCTTGATTGGCACTCTGGGACATTTCCGGAGGCCAATCATTGCGCGGTAAGGGTACACACGAGCTCAAACGCGCAACAGATGATCCGCAACAGCTGTTACCACTCTCGTCGGAGTGGTTGTTGGAATGCGCTGCAACAAGGCGCTTAGTGTGCAGCAACAACGTTTCACGTCTGTACAGTTTGCTTGTTAACGCGCGGTAATGTTTTTTAATGCGGAATACGGTGCTCGTGTAGGCAAGCCCTCAGGATCTGTCCCATTAATACCTTCCACCACTACTGTATACTGTAACATTTCTCTCAGAGAATTTCACTAAGTAATATTTATTTCTTATTAATTCAGTAGAAAGGAAGCGTTTGTTCTCTTTTAATGAATATTGCTAGACAGGCACTTGCAGGAAAAAATAGCAGCACCATATTCGAGTGACAGGACTCTACCCAACTGTGGATGTATAAAGCTCTTCTGTCAGACCAGAATTCAGGAAAGAATTTGAAGCATCTGGTTAAACACATCACTATTCAAGAAAGCAACTAAACACACTCTTAATTTTAAACATACTTAAAATTATATATGTGCTTAAATGCTTTCCTGAATAGGGACAACTTCCTAAATTGCAACTTTCAGCAGGTTTCACTTTCATAATATAATCAACTGAAACAAGCACCAAAAGTCAAAGCCTTGATACCCTGAATTAAAAAATAGCACCAATGTCAAAAAGCACATATCCAATCAAAGTTTTATAACTTCTAAAAGGAAGCCTTAAAAATTCCACTAACGCTTGTCCCTGTCTGCAACAAAGTCACCTGAAAGAAGACTGTAAAACTTATAGACTTGACAGTTATTTCCATCAGACACAAACTAATAAATCAGCTATGAAACCAACTCCGAAAACGTGTTTCTCACTCCTGTTGTTACCGAACTATGGCAATTTACTGTGCTGCATTCTCAGTGATCCTAGTGCAGCAATGAATTAGGATTCCTAAGTCAGGCTAAGGAGCCTGTATAGCTTCAGTAAATGGGAACAGAAAATGGGATATAACAGTCTGCATTGTTTAGCCCATTAAATAACCTCAGAATTGGTGCCTCAGGCTACTCTCTCACTGAGGATGCAGTATGTTGATGTTATCAAGTGTCTCCAATAGAGACACCTGAACTGTTTCATACTGGCCTACATTACTGGCATCAGTTGTTTGAATCATAAACCACAGGATCACATCTAAAATAAGGGCCATTAGTAAAGCTCATTTAATCAAGCTCATTGGAAGCAGTAATAAGGCCTCACAAAAAAAATGTGTCTGGTGATTTTATTTGTCAACATCATAAGTGAAAAGTATCATCTGGCATAGTCTGCATTAGTGTCTGTATTTGTAAAGGGCTTTGAGACCTTCAAAACTCCAGAGGCATAATTAGACCATGGCAGTGTGCAGAACACTTTTTAATACTGTTTATATCAGATTTTTTTAAGCCTTAACTCTGAATGATTTAAAAGTTAAATATTTGTGACAATCTAATCCCAGATGAAAATGTATATAATGAATCACTCTGTGGTTCATCCTAAACCCTGTTTATCTGATTGTGTCAGAAGTCACATTCTTGAATTTAAGCATGTGCTTAAGTAATTTCCTGAATCAGGCCCTCTGTATCTCAGTCCACTCATCTGTAAAATGGGTATTATGAAACTTGACTATCATTTTTTAGATAAATTAAGAACCTGAACTGGAAGGTCCTGTAGAAGTGTAAAATTTTGCTATCAGCTATTCTTACCTATCAAAAATAATGATGAAATTATGTTGGCTCCAAACTTCTCCTACCCAACACAAAATTCTTATATTCTAGTCGGCTCAAAAGAATGGCGCTCTTCTCCTTATTAAAGAACTACTATATAGACAAGTCAGTTCAGTATATTTATGAAAAAGACAGAGAAACCTAAAACAACTATTATACAGAGAAAGTACTCACTTCAGAACATTTTAATAACATTTACCGTGGAATGCCAGGATTTGTGTGTTACACCTTCACAAGTGTTATTTCAGCTTAACCAAATGCCACATGAATGTTGTTTTCCTATTTTACATATGGTTAAAAATGTGGTAGAGCAACGTTAAGTGATCTGCCCACAGGACACAACTATTCAAAGGCAGAGTAGGGATTAGAATGCAGAAATCATCACCCCTGAATGTCCAACACTTTGTACTAGACCTCACTACTTCCCTGTAATGTAATAACCACCGGGAATGCTGAATTTTCCCTTTGACATGGAAATTCAAAGAACGCCAATATGAGATCTGTGCTAGTATACAAAAATATTCCAGGGCACTGCCATTTTCACAATAATTACCCCAATAGCACTACTAAATAAGATCCGCTATTTTTCCACCTGCCAGAGTAGTGCATTCTGAACACGTCTGTTCACAGACGAATGGATTTTTAAAACTCACTACCTTTCGTACTGGTATATTTTTATGTCAAATGTCATTCCACCTGTTAGTAAACTGTATGAGAAAGGGACCTGATGACGCAGAGAATTGAAAATGCAATACAGAACTTTTTTTTACCACTCGGTCACTGATTCAATATAGCCCTGTTTGCTAATGACCACAAAGTTATTACTATTGGATAGCTGCTAGATGCTTACATGAAATGAATTTGGTTTTCTTAGTCTTATCACCGGAGAATGAAGTTTCACATCATAAAACCAACGCAGTCACAGTTTCCAATCCTATTGGCAGGTTTAGCAGAGTGGCTTGCTTCCAGCCACAGTAGAGAGATACCCTGAGTGACCCAAGCACTGGAGGTGACTCACTCAGGTGAAAGAAACAGCACACTATCACTGCTGCTGCCAACAGTGTCATTGTTCATGGCATAGTTATTCTGTGTATTCAAGGCTTCCGTTTCCAGAGCAGTAAAGCTGGCACCTTTCACACACACCGTATTCAGACATGCACACAAGAACGCTATATGGAAACTGCAAATGAGGGCATATTGAACAGGGATGTAAAAATGCTACTATAGCTGAATGTTAACAAGGGGTTTAAACAGGAACCAATCTCCGTGTTGCTATTTCTCACTACAAAATTGCATTTGATGACAATTTTATAACACACACGGGCTTTTTATGTGCACACAAATTGAATTTCATAGGAAGAAGAAATGTGTGTGCAGGTAACCTTAACAGGCAACAAATAAGAGTGTCAGTCAAAGGAGTCGTTTTAAGGATCTCAAAATAGGAGGCAAGCAAGATAAACCAATCTATGCGGAGATTTGGTTTGCAAAGCAGTCCTCTGAAACGAGACCTATCTTTCTCTGTTGTAGACACGTTAGTTTTTGTGCTACTGATGCATGACTAATGCAAATAGATCAACCTACAAAAACTGTGCTTAGAAAGGAGAGGCTCCGAGTGCTGGACAGTCTCCTGCAGATGTGACATGGACATGCAGAAATTCAGGGAAAAGCTCTCTTACTGTCCCTAAAGGCTCTTTTATGCATACTCAAGCCACAGTGACCTGTCCTGACTCAGGCATAATCTTCAGTGGTTATGACTGCCCATCAGGGATATCTTCCAGGCACAATAAGGAGCCATTAGATGCTCTCTCTCTCTCTCTCTCTCTCTCTCTCTCTCTCTCTCGTTTTTTTCTTTTTGGGGGGGAAAGAGGGGGATATCCTGGTTAATAAGGGACTAAACATGCAGAAAATAAGCTATTATGACAAAGAAGAAAATCAAGGGTACCTGTAGCTAAAAAAATAGTTTTCCTTAAAATATATATTTTTTCAATTGTGGAAGGTGTTGCATTGGACACCCTCAGAGACCTGACTAAAGACAGTGCAAGCTTCTTCAGCCCTGTCCTTCAATCTTTTTCTGAAGCTTCTCCCTGGCCAGAGAAGTAGTGACCAGTAAGGGAAAGAAATTTCAGTCTCCATTCCCATTTGTGCCCCACTGCTGCTGAGTCCGTCCAAGAATAACAATTACTGCAAAGTGTGATGGTTTTTGCCACACAGGTACTACAGTTAATCCACAGAAAATTGAGTCTTTACTAGCAAGAAATGTGTGCTGGACAAGCAGAAGTTATATTATGGTCTGCATGTAAATTAGAATGTGCAATATTTAGTTCTGTCTCAATGATTTAAACTCTGGTACCTTCCAAACTTCAGAGCTAGAAACAGGAAATTTATAGTATAGGAAAGTGGAGATTCCTAGCTTTCTACATCATGATGCACAGCATTCAATCTTATCTCTAGAAATCCCAAGAAATCTCATTTTAAAGTTGTGGCACTCTCAGAAAAGCTATTTTAGGTACTTTAAGAGGCATTTGATATGTATTCATTTTGTTTGAGTCCTGCACAATTGGACTCATGGTAATTACAGTGCCAACAGTTTCAATACAAGTTTTAAAACTTTGACATTTCTAAAAGTGTGCATCTTTTTAGCATATATGGCATATACTAAATGCATGATGGAGATATGTGGTGTTAACATTTAACTAACATTGTTTGCGATAACTGCTAACTCTTTTAGTTAATCTGGAACAGGGTTTGCCTTTATTCTCTGTCTGTATAGCACCAAGACACTGGAGGATGCCCAATTCCAATTAAGGAATTCGAGTGCTGCCATAAGAAATATTTACTGCCATGTCTATCAATAACTTGAAGCCTTGTCACTCCTGAATACCATGCCTACCTTGCATAGTGTTAATTAAAATATAACATTATTCACACAAAAATAAATCCTTGGGTAAGAAAATAAAAACGAGTAGCTGGGGGTTTGACGTAACAGATCTGACAACACATATGCCAAAGCCACCTGTAAAGGCAGTATATGTAAGGAGAACTTGCTGACATTTGGCAACTGGATAGGAGGAAAGCTAATTTTTTTCCACCATTTTTCCTTCAGAAGTCACCACTAGCTGATTTATCAGACAGACACCAAGGCTAGTGGAGGGCTGGGGGAAAAAATATTGTCTTTATTTATAAAAACATAGTGGAAGCTACTATAGTATGAATATAATGAATCCTACTGGCTGCAACAGAATAGAATATGATATAGTGATATGGTAGAGTTTCACATGAGCCGTGGGTTCACCAATTTAGACTGAAACTTCACAACAATCTCTCAGGAGATTTTAAGACCTTTTCCAGCCATAATAAAAAAGGACACTTTCAAGTTTTGAATCTGACTTAAACATAAAAGCAAAGTTGTGAATTTGGATCTAGACACTGAAAGGTTCCATCAGCATATTTCCCTTACTTATATGCACATACACAGCCATTTTAAGAGTACAGTACTATCAATCTCAACACACACATCAAAGAACTGAAAAGCCACTGCAATATACAATCCCAGCACAATCTGTGTTTCATGTATTATAAAGCTATTGGATCCAATTCTACTGCCTTACCCATACCTTATTCCACAAGCAGATGAGTGACTTCAATGACACTACTTACAGGGTAAAACATTACTCAATTTCACTGTGAAAGGAGAAGCAGGCCTATTACGAATATTCCTCTGAAACATGTCTGTTGGAGGGGTAGCGGGCAAACAGAGTTTCCAAGGTCTGAAGGAGGGTCCAGAGAAATGTTCACAAGCTGCATACCGCAGAAGGCATAAAAGAAGTGAGTTGGGTTTTTTTTTTTTTGAAGAATTTAAGAAGTCTGAAGGAGAGCAATTCCACTGGTACAGATATACCTAGTTCCAGGAGGTCCCAAAGACAATCTGTCAGAACGGGTCCTTTCTTATAGCTGAGCCAGAAAAAACAGTGAATTGTTTCACTGACTATGCCATAAGGCAGTACTTAGATACCGAATTCTTTTTCTGTTAGTTGCATATGTGACACATTCAGCAAAAGTATGTTGTATATCTCATTCTCTGCCAAAATGTATTGGCACAATATAAATCATACACCACAATATTCACAGTCAGATACATCTCATGACAAATTTGATAAAAAAATAAAACCAACAGCACAGCATGAATGGAGATTTTTATATATATATAAAAGGGAAACAACTGATTATAATTAATGGTGTTCTAACTAAAAATCTGAAAAATAATAAAGGGAAAAAATAGTCATGTCTTAGATTTTAGAAGAAATTGTAGTCAACAACAAAGTTTTTTTCTTCTAATATTTTAGAATGGGGTCGGCAACCTTTGCCGGCCCACGTGCCAGGCCCGCCCACCACACCACCAGAAAGTGATGGGGGCGGGGCCAAAAGGGGGTGGAGCCAGGGAGTCCAGGTTGGGGGGCGGCTGGGGTCCCAGGTGAGAGGGCGGCTGGGATCCTTGAGGGGGGCAGGGTTTCCAGCTGAGCTTCGGGCTGCGCCAGCACCCGAACTCCAGGCCGCGCCAGCCCCCGAACCCTGGGCTGCGCCAGCCCCTGAGACATGCTGGCCCCCGAGCCCGAGGCCACGCTGGACCCTGAGCCCATGGGCCATGCTGGCCCCCGAGTTGCACCAGCCCCCAAGCCCCAGGCCACACCGGCCCCCAAGCCCCAGGCTGCACTGGGGAACCCAGGGTGTGGGGCCAACAGGGGGGCCTGAGCGGCCCACATGCCGCTCAGGATCGGCCCGCGTGCCAAGTTTGGCATGCATGCTGGGAGTTGCCAACCCCTGTTTTAGACAGTAAAATGTCAGATAAATTCATTATCAACAACCCATGCGTTACCAAATTCATTTGATGACAAACTTTCTAATAATTCCCTTTGCCAGCTAATCTATTTTTAACATTTGCTAGACACTACTATGATGAGTACTGAAATAGTTAACAGTCTTGCCATTTCAGTTATGATCTGTAGATATATAATATTCACACATCTCAAAGCTATTGTTTTATGCTGCCAGCAGACTTAGGAAAATCAACCACTCTAATCAGGTTAACGAGATTCTCTCTATTACAATGAGAGTTAGAGGTGAGAATCATTTTTGTAAAATTCCCTAGCATAGACAAAGAATCAGTTCTGATACTGATTGGCTCACAGCACCGGAACAAAAACCATACCCTGGTATTATGGTAAACAGCATTGCATTCCTGAGGGTGACATATTCTGGCTAGAATGTAGAATTGAATTTATGATCTCCAGTGGTCATTAACAATTCCATGGCTCTTAGCAAGCTGGAACTGCTGCCTCCATTTCATTGGAGGAATTGCCTGCCTACACTCCCCAGCCACTTTCACCTGGACACAGCATATTTAACTTCCTTTCTTAAACTATTGCAAAGAATGATGATGTGCTGTAAAACAGCTGTCATGCTGTTGTAAGGATAGCTGCGATTCAGTAGCAGATGGAGTAATTTTGTACATACACTGTACTTCAAATTCCCTCAGGATGTAAAGCACTATCTGCAATTCTAAACAGAAAATGAAGGCTACAGGTAACTAAGGAAATAACCTCAAAATTAAAACCTGTATCACGTTGGGCAGCAAATTAAATATTATTTTCCCATCAGCGCATACAACGATGGTATTGAAGGCATGGCCAAGAGGAAGAAAGAAAGATATTTCCACGGTCAGTGGCTTTGTTTTCCTCCCACAGACTGGTGGTACAACGAACACCGGAAGAAAGAGAACTGTGTTCTGAAGGAAGACTTGAAAAGTATAGTAGCAAGGTATCTATTCCTTACCCTAGAGAGTTAAATATGATAGAAAAGGGGATAAAGTGGTTTTTAAAGATTATTTTGATGATGCTAGGTCCTTTTCAAGCACATTTAGAAGTGTGTGATTCTGAATTTTGAAATTGATTAGCTTGATGATGGTGCTGAGATATCACTGCCCTTAGTAAAATTCATGAATTTGCTTTGATCTCTCTCATTTCCTTTTGCATTGTTCTGCACAGTACAAATACCTAATAAATTACAAATGTGTAAAAGCACATAACTGTGGTATGATTAGTTGTGGTAACTGAATAACACTGAAATACCAGCATAATTATTTCTTTCCTACATTCCTTTCACTTGATGACATATTCCTCAAACTTCTTTTCAGATTGTGAATTTTAATGACTGTATATTTCAATATCATTTTTTAAACATTAGAGGACATCAATTTCCATGTAATTTTTAAAATATTTGTATGACTGTACAGTTTCTTAAGTTTTACTTTTGTATCATCTGTATGGAGGCCACGCGTGTGTTCTGTGCTTCAAATGGGTATGAATAGAAAGCTGTAGAGAATGTCCATTATAGCGCACATATCTTTGCAGCACAGCCAATGAAAAATGAATTCAATTTAATACTTGTTGAGAGAAATCAATTTTTGTCTCTTGTAACCATTTGTCCAAACTTATCACATTTATTACAAACAAGAGTGGATTAGTTCCAAAGGGGTAGCTGTATTAGTCTAGGTCAGCCAAACAAACAAGGAGTCCTGTGGCACTTTTAAAGACTAACAATAAATAAATTTGTTAGTCTGTAAAAGTGCCGCAGGACTCCTTGTTTGTTTTAATAGTGGATTAGTAAATACTGTGTGACCTATGTTCTATCCTTTCCCATATTACTCATTAGTCCCACTCTCTTGGATATAATCTTGCCCAAAAGTTTAAAGAATCCACTTTCCTCAAGAGCATTTAGATTCTACAGTTGTAGAGCTCAGTAACATTCTCAGTTTCAGACATCATCCACTGAATTCTACTGCAGTAATCAAACTCCCAAATGACAGAACTATAAATCTAATATCATTTTGCATTAAGAAGAGATAAAATAGAAGGTAAATTGGATCAAGAAAAATCTCAAAAGCCACTTGGCAACACTGTGGTTTTATATAATAAAAGATTTGAACGGGAGAAAATGTAACAGACTAAACTGTGTATATAAACACACACTTAAGTTCAATTCAACCAAGTATTTTCACTGTACAAAGCATAGAAGGGTAAACAGCTTCATTAATCTTACTTGCAGGGAAACAGAACTTTCTCTCCCCTTCAAATTACCCCGCAGTTTACCACTTGCTCAAGCAATTGGGAGTAAATGGGTATGTGCTTTGCTGGTAACATCACTCTCTTAGGTAGGGTCTAGATTTTGTACTTTAATAACTATACAACTCCAGAACCCGTATGCTCACTGAAATTAGTAAACAGGTGGGGGAAAACAAGCTACCAATAGACACCTCTTTTTCTTTGAGACATTCCTGTCTGGGCACGTAAAAGCTTGTTACCACTGGCATCAGGCAGGAGACAGAACAAATGCTACTTATCTCAAAATACAGACATTTTAAATCATTTTGACACTCTCTTTCCTTACGGATCCATTGCATGCTAAAACACACCCTCCCACTTTCTCGAAGAGACTTTCCTCGTTTGTGAAAAATGCTTCCCTTGTCTTTGTTATAAAACTTGCGAAGTTGTAGCAAATTTTTTAAAAATCATCACTGTAACAGGTGTAATTCTGCACTATTCCAATTCAAAGGTGAGATCATCTGCAGCGCACCTATCACATTCTCACTCTCTGAATACCTCTGGGCAGATGTCAAATATCATATCATATATATATTTTGGAACAGGGTGGTTTGCCCTTAAAGGCTGGAGGTCTGGGGCTAATCAATCCTAATTACTGAAGAGGCCCTCGTGAGAGAGATTAGGTAACACCTCTATAAAGGAGGGAGACCAGAGCAGAAAACTGGACAGAGGTTGTTGGGAGTGAGTAGGCACTAGCCGAAGAACCTGGGAGTGGGAAAAGGAAAGGTCTGTGAGCGACTCATTAACAGGGTAAACGGATGGGAACACTTTGAGGACCTTGAGTTTTATTTTCTGTGAATAAACCCAAATCCCAAGAAAGGGGACTGTGACTGGCCCCACAAAAGCGGGTGTGGTGTTTATTTAAGAAGCCTTTTGAGGGGGAAAAGTGAGGTAATAAGACACTTGCAAGACTGCTCTGAGGCCACGGGAGTGAGGGGAGCACTGGGAGGTAGGATGCAGCTCTTTGATGCTCTTACTCTGCTCTTTCTTAAGTTCATCTGTCTCCCTCAGCTGAGAATATCCAGTTTATTAAGCCCCACCTTCCAACATGCAACCCCTACTGTAAAAAGCGGCACAGAGGCATGGCTCAGGATATCTCCTTGAGAGCACTAATCTTAAATATAACTATTCTTGGAAGATGGAGGATGCTGAAAGACACCTATTCTCCAGGGCAGTCCTGCTTCTCTTCTGGCTTCAGTTATGACTTATATCACCTCCACGATACCCTTCATTTGAAGGCCAGACCTTGGTGCAATCCAGAAAAATCATTAGGAAAATAAGTGTCAAACTAATCTGTACATCTTTTCAAAAACTGAATCCTTGTATAAAAGATAATTGCACTGTGATTGTTCTCTTGAATTGTACTGTCAAAGCAAACTAATCTGTTCAATTAAATACGTTTTTAATTGTGGCATTACTTTCCCTCTCTTCTCTAAACTAGATTGGACAGTAGGGAATAGACATGGTTTACTAAAAAGTGTGTGCGCGCATAATATACCCCACCCTGATAATACCCCAACAAATAAAGTTAAGAATCAGAATTTTTTTCAAACACTTTTTCTGTTCTATTTTCTGTAACTCAGAACTTCCTCTACCTTCTGCTGGCAACTGTGTTTAGTCTGGAGACAGCAGGCAACCAGAAAATAAGGCAACTGCCAAAGAAAGCTGGCTTGGCAGACTGTGAAGTTATAAATATTTAGCATTCTTCAGTATGCTCTTAAAAAATAAATAAAATCTGCCACTTAAATAGCAGATTGTTCTGCTCCTCTTTAAAGGCATAAATAGCAAGACAGCATGTGCATCAAGATGACACTAGAGAAAGAACTCTGCAAATGCCTTCTTGTGGGTGGGGGCAGTGGGGTTTTGTTCTTCTTCAATTGCTTTAGCCTTTATTATTAAACCAACCTTTATAAAAATGGACAAATAATCAAATAAAAGCTAATGGGATCAAATGCTTCTTCCACTGACTTCCTAAACGTCACTATTCCAGTTTTATAATGCAGTCTGAATGACTACTGAGTGATACTAGTGAATCTTCTAAAAATTCCTGACTGACAACATTCACAACTCCTATTATGTCCCCAAATCTGTGGAGCTGCCATATTAAAATAACAATTTTCCCTGTTAGTTCTATCTATATTTCGCTAGCATCCTTGCTGAATTTAGGGGGAAAATCTTCTGGTTTCTAATAAAAAACATGCAATTTTACTTATTTCAGCTAAAACGCTTGTTAGCAAACCCTTCTCTTTGGGCTGTTCTGATAATTTTATTCCCTTTTCATACATTATATGTGACATTTGTTGTTTTCCATCAAGGTCATTAACAAGATATGACTGGAAAGATACTCAATATTGCTCTGAATTTCCTAAGCAAGGATTTACATAGCTGGCACAATCTCAAATAACTTATAGCCTACTTTTATATTAATATATATGCTACATATGTTTAAATTATTTCTTTAAAGATTGTCAATCAAAGAAGTGCAGTGAAAACATTAAAACTGCAATACGATGCATTCAGGAAAGTCAGGAAATGGCAAAGATAATGTTGCCAATGCAATTGTATCTTGCCACTCTCATCCCCAGTAAATATGCATTATAATACATTAATTACAATCATTCAGTGTGCAGGCCAGATGTATGGTATTCAGGGCTGGATTAATGAAGGGGCTATATATAGGGGCTAGAGCCTCAGCCCCCGGCCTAAAGGGGGGCCCGGGCTCCAGCCCCTAAGGCCCCAGCGTTAATCTGGCCCACTGCCTTTCTCTGCGCCAGCGGGGTTGAGGGATAGGGGCGCTGGGAGGGACCCTGCCCTGCCATCGCTGGAAGGATGGGGCCTGAGGCCAAAGGCCAGGCTCCGTGCTCCCACCCCACCCCTGGGCCAGCTAGTCCGCCTCCTGGGTGCGGAGCTGGCCGTTGCCTGTTTGCTCCACACTGCGGGTGGGGCTGGCAAGCGCAGTGTGGCCTCCCTACAGCATGGCCTTCTAGGACCTGTGGCCCTGGGGGGCTGTACTGGAGGCCGCACCGTGCAACAGCCAGCCCCATCTCCAGCCAGGGGCAGCCCAGCTGGACTGGGGCCATGGTGGAAGGGCCATGGAGAGCGGCCACTGGGCTTCTCCAGTGCCAGCCTGCCTGCAGGCCCAGGTGGGAGGACCCCACAGTGGGGAGGGGGCAAGGAGGGCTAGGGTTCCAGGCCAGGTGGGGGCCACAATAGTGGGCGGCCCTGGGGTCCCTTAATCCAGCCCTGGTGGTATTTCCTCTTCAGCTATCTCTCGCTCTTCTGTCGATCGTAGTGTGGAGCAAAACCAAAGGGCAGTAGTTGTTGCTCCTGACATGCCCTCTAATGAGATTGGACTGTAGGACTGGTCACCCTAAGGGTTTCATGGATTCCAAAATTCCACTGTGGTGGGGCATAAGGAAAGGGGGCAGGGCCTCAAAGTTGTCCTTGACAGGACAGCCAGGTGTATCTCCTCCTGGGAGTTTCCTCCTTCGGATGTATTTCAAGGAGGGGAGGCTGGAAGATGGAGGAACGTTATATAAGCATCTCAGAGACAGATGGGCTGCCACCCCCCATGGCCATTGAAATGGCAAGTGATACTGGTACCAGTGGTCAAGCCAGTCGTGGGACCCAAAAGGACCAGAAGTTGATAGTTGGATGGCTATTGAGAAGATACAGGAAGGATGTGATGGTAGTATCAGATATCAATGTCTCTCTGTACCCTCAAAGAGTTTGTGAGAGGCTGGTGATCGCAGCAGTACAGGAAGATGAGTCACCATTGAAAATGATGGAATCAGAGAGTAAGTAGGCTCTGAAAAGAGAGTTAGTACCTGCAGAAAATGTGTCTCATTACCACTCAGAAATGATTGAAGATCTTCCAATATTCAAAAGTCCAAATGAAATAGGAACCTGGAAAGTATTGGGGACCCCCAGGAGACAGCAGCACAGTACTGAAGATGGTAGTAAAGGGCAATCCATGTGCTCCTCACATCTGGTTACAGAAGATGGCACTTAAGATGATTTTGGCTCATCGCTGAAGTCCCTGTGGTTTGGGGACTCTGAGACTGATGTGTATACCAGTGCCACTCTAGGGTCTTTACCTAATGGCTTCTCCGTATTCACACAGTCTTCTAAGCTAGTGCCACAGTTTCAGTCTCAGGACATGTGGTCTCTGTGAGAACCAGACCAAAGGAGTGACTTTCCCATTATCTTAACCCACACTGGAGAAAGGGGTCTTTTCTTCTTTGTGGGTCTAGACGGTTCTGAAGGGCACCCAGGGTCTTTGCAAACCATCAAAGCAGATACGATTGCCTGGAGTCTCAAACCAATCAGATGCAAGGTATAGATGTGTGGCTTAGATCCAGCAGATCTCATAGAGTGTTCCATCAACAGAGTTTTAGCCTGCTTCCCCACCATTTCTTAGATCTGCTTTGAAAACCTGAGCAGATCTAACATTTGCATCTTACATGAGACTATTCCATTGTGGCGGCAGGTCTAGCGGGGTTTGAAACTGGGGTGGTGACCAGAACCCATGCCTGAGGCCCTGAATCAGGATTCACTCCGCCTGTCCCTCCTCCCACCCCCCCAAAAAAAAACCCAAAGGTCCAAAAAGGGAAAAGAAGGAGAGGGGAAGCTCCCCCTCCCAAAAATAGACTGTGCTAAATAACAAACAAGAAAAAAAAAAGAGAAAAGATTAAGGGAGAGAAGTAGCAAGCTGTGGAGCTAGATATCTGACACTACAATGCTCCATCATAAACTACAGGAGGTTGAGAAGGAATTAGAGAGGTGACAGGTCTGCCCCCTCCCTCTATATCTTTGTACTGGAGCACGATGGTATCAAGGATGGCCCACAGACTTGCTGATAAAACCTCCCATGCACTCTTAATTAATGTGCACACATCCTGATGTGGAGCAGTCATAGGGACATTACTCTAAGAAGAATCCCAATTGTTAATTTTGGTGAGTGGGCGACACCTGACACTGCTATAACATTAGAGAGTAAACCCCATAGCTCTTCTTCCCTGTCTAGAGAAGGGGGTGAGGCTCACAAAGCAATCCAGCTGATGCTGCTGGATGGTATGAGAAGTCTCCTCAGGGCTCTCATAGTTCTTGGTGTTGCTCTAAATCAAACACCAGATCAAGTACCACAAACTAGAGCATTAATTGTTTCAAAGGGGTAGTTGTGTTAGTCTAGGGTCAGCAAAACAAACAAGGAGTTCTGTGTCACTTTTAAAGACTAACAAATTTATTTATTGCATGAGCTCTCGTGGGAGAAAATCCCACTTCGTCAGATGCATTAATTGTGGGGTAGAAGAAGATGTACCAGTGACTTCTCCCCCTCCTGCCCAGAGATACAAATCAGGGAAGAAGGGAGCGAGCACACCAAGCAACTTGGGAGGTGGGGGCAGGAGGGGAAGGAAGGGATCCCTAGCCCAGCCTAAAATATGCCTAGCTTGGCAGAACCTCTATCAGTACTAGCACTCCTTTCCCTCAAAATGCTCCAGGCATCAGAGGATAGGTCAGTGTGAACAATAAGACCAGAGGCCAAACTCACTTCCTCAAGAATGTAACTACCCTGTACACCCATCTCTGAAGACATGGTTGCCAGTTCTGTTGCTGCCTGAAGCACTGCAGGAAGGGAGAGGAGCTGTAGACTATGTCTTTCCAGACCCTCCTTCCCCTCTCAATTCCATTTCCCCATCCAGGGCATGAGGGAAGGAATCTCCTACTCTAAAAACTCATGCAATAAATAAATTTGTTAGTCTTTAAAAGTGCCACAGGACTCCTTGTTTGTCCTACTTTAAAGGAAGAATAGGACAGGCTGAGCAGACGCAGGCAGAGGGATGCAAAGAAATAGTACCATTAATTTCATTTTTAGAATCCCCAAGTATTTTTAAAACAGTTTTCAGGGAGATACCAAATGTGAGCTATACAGATAAATGACAGTATCATGTACCATAGTATAAAGGTTTCATTGGCACTCATTTGGGATGAGCTGCAATGCTCACTCAAAGACATGCTACACTGAGGAATAATATACCCCTTCCACATTTTGCTGACAACATTTTACACAGACTTTTCCTCCATAAGATCTAAAACTACAGTACTCCAAGTCTGGTTTACAGTGACTATGCACTGACATTCCAAAATAGCAAACAACAAACATTTCTCCCTTTTGTAAACAGCTGCTGGTTTCTTGATAGAGCCATTATCTTTGTCCTACTAAAATAAGGGAGAAAGTTCAAGTATAGAAAAGTAATTTTATAAGAAAGCTGCTATAGTTAATGATTGCCAATAGATTTTTGCATTAGAACACTCTGCATGTCTTCATAAAAAAACTATTTCTATTATTTATAATTTATTCAGCAAATAGATTAATTTTATGCAAGGTGGATATTTCAAAAGCAAAGAAAAAAAACTAGGAGAACAGACAAAACAGGAGGATCAGCCAGATGGCTATGCTACAAGCTTTATACAAAAGGAAAAACAAGAGGCATTCAACTGTAAATCATTCACTTTGTAAAAATTAGTCACTTTAAAAATGCTTCTCAACTATGGACTTTATGTCATTAAATGACTGAGAGAGTAGATATACCATGTATTGAATTTTCCAGAAAAAAATCTGTTGTTTTGTATGGTTTAGACTTTGAACAAACAAGGTTCTTAAAGCATGTGCTGAACTTTAAGCATATGACTAGCTCTACTGGCTTCAAGAGCACTATTTTTTTGCCTAAATGCAAAAATGTGCTTGAATAACCTCACTGAATCAGAGCATCTATAGTGGATGTTTTTGATATATTTATAAATGAGTGCTCATATTGCAGGAAAAAAAACAATATATAGCACATACATCATGATATGTTAAGCAGTAAGTATGCTGGTAATATTTCTACTCATCTTATAACTTTAGGCACATATCAGGCTTAGTTCACAAACCCTTTGCTTTCTTTAGTGCAGCTAAAATAGAATCAAGACCAACTTACTTGATGTAATAGGGCACTTTGTTATGTGAAACAGATCTCTGCCATGGATGCTGAACTGAAGCTAGGGGGGAAAATACAGAAGGGATGATTAGATAGCACCTGTCTTAAAGACATGATTCCTTTTTACAATTAAACCCATTTACAATAAATTAAGTGACAACATAGTCTAATTTTCCAGTCAGGCTTTTAGTAATTAGAACACAAGCTGGAGAAAACAATGGCAATCTATTAGAGTGGTGTTAGCCATCTATTTGACGCCAAGGAAGAAATAAAATAAACAAATACAGTGATTCCGTTTAAAATAGGATAAAGTGTAGACTATTTCCAGAGGTATAGATGTGTTAGTCTATTTCTGCAAAACAAACAAGGAGTCCTGGGGCACTTTTAAAGACTAACACATTTATTTATCGCATGAGCTTTCGTGGGAGAAAATCCCACTTCGTCAGATGCTTGAAAATGAAAAATTTACAATATGGAAGGGAAAAAATAAATCCAGTGAGTGTGAGCCACAGGTTTGCTGTCTGACCTGAACCTGTCACACATATCACTGGATTATTTTTCCCTCCCATACTATAAGTTTTCCATTTTCAAGCATCTGATGAAGTGGGATTTCTCCCACGAAAACTCATGCGATAGATAAATGTGTTAGTCTTTAAAAGTGCCACAGGACTCCTTGGTTATTAAATTGTAGACTGCTAAGCCATCCACCCAGAAGCAGGCTAAAGCTAGTCTACATTTAAAATGTATAGCTGAGCTGCTCTAAGAGCACTTGTGTAACCATAGGATGTCAATGGGAGAGAGCTCTCCTGCTGACATAATAAAACCAAGTAAAAGAGCAGTGGCAGCTATGTCGGTGGGAGACATTCTCCCGCCAACATAGCACTGTCCACACAAGTGCTTATGCCTATGTCACTCAAGGAAGTGTTTTTTGACGTAGGTTTGGTTGGCATAAGTGCCACTGTAGACAAGACCTAAGGGGAATATTTTAAAAACATTTTCTATTTCCAACAATGGGATCCAAAAATTATAAGCAACTGAAGCTTGAAAAATACACACTTCCACAACCATAATTAATGAATATAATATAATGAAAAAAGAGAAATAATAACTCCATTGTTATTAGTTATTTCCCTCAGCTCCTACTTGCAATTCAAATTAATATTGATTAATGTTCTGTGACATACACAGAACATTAGACTCCTTTCCGATGCTCCTGAAGAACAGTAATCAGTGCAACATTTATGTAAATCTGAATAGCAAAAAAGATGTCTGTAGTATAAGGCAGCCCTATAACAAACTAATATACAAGAGATGCAAAATTTACAACACGTCATAAATCTTTAGATGAACAATGAACAGGATTGCTGGGAGATTTACTTTGAAGTAGACACATGCTAGGAGTCCACTTATATGTGCTTGATATCTCCCAATGCCACATGCTTTATACCTCCCCAGAGGACATAACAAAATTGGTGTTTGGTTAAACACTTCCTACAGTATATGAAACTCAATTATATTCACTGTGGAAGCAAATGATATATGCTCTTGAAAGAATAAGCAAGAGTAATTAACAGCACTATGAGATAAATTTGTATTCAACTCATAAACCAAAGTTAGGCGTCTAAAGTTTGGTTTCAAGCCCCATATTTAAATATTTAAGCATGTGGGGTGAAAATTCTCTCCACATTGTACAGAGTTAATGAACAGATTAACTATAGTATTTTGGGGCAAAATATATGAACCTATGAATAAAGGTCCACATTTTTATATGATGTTGAAAGCATTAAGAGAAAATCCTGTGCCACACTTCATGGGGAAAATATGGCACCCACATTTTAAGTGCTGCTACTTTGGTCATGGAACTTTTTCTTACAATCATTTTCTTTTTTCATATTTTGAAACAATGAGAATAGTGGAACTTATGTCTATGGGATTTGTAGTGTAGAAGAAAGGAGGAGTGAAATCACATGGATGAACCAAGATAGCAGACAACTTTAGAAACATGCTGTTTTCAGACCTTCATTTCCTAATACGGTTAATCATTGCCATTGGTCGCTGGGGTATTATTATTCAAATGAGGTAAGTTAACTGAAAAGATGAACACCCTCTGAATTTTGCTCTTATTTGACTTATTAAATATGAGTGACTGCAGATGTTCTGTGCTGGCAGGCCGCTAAATCTATTGTTATCAGGACTATCTCTAATTCCTATGGATTAAGTAATACTGTACTTATTTAGAACCATACTCAATAAAACATTGTAAACTTTTCATGCTGCATGAATCTGTGCAAAGATTAAATTATTTTCTTTAAAAAAATCACTATTTCTATGTGGAAGATGAACAGAGTAATTATTGATTCTGGCACCCAGAATGAATATTGCAGATATTAGTAAAAGAGGTTGGATGAAGTTGAGGGATTTATTGAACAAGATGACAAAGTCTTTGGTTAAAGAGTACAGCAGGCTCAGAGGAAACAGAGCATATGGAGATAACAATTGATGGACACTAATGTATTCTAAGAACACAAATAATGAACTGCAGAGTTGTAGAACTGTCGACCTGTAAAATAAATGAAAATTAGAGAAAAATCAAGCTAGTATTTCTGAAAACTTTGAGAAAGTAGCATGGGTTTCTTCTAGGTTATTCTGGATTGTACAATATTCTGAGTTTGTATTATTTTGCACCCATCCATAATGGAGATGGCTAAGCTTTACCAATAGGAGGGTAACCTGTAAGGAGCCCACGAATTCCAAGTTGAGAAAGGATGCAATTAGATGCAGCTGTCTTCCCTCTTCTAAAATGTTGGTGGGAAGACAGATCAGGGAAGAGCTGGACCATGGGCTGTGGCAACCTATTGACATTGTTTCAAGCTGTCCTCTGTGTTAGGTTCTTTGTAGCACAGAAGCGACCAGTGTTTCAGGGTTGACTGCCAATCCCCTTCAGGCTTCAAAGCATCTGATGAAATGGGATTTTCTCCAAAAAAGCTCATGCAATAAATAAATTTGTTAGCCTTTAAAAGTGCCAAAGGACTCCTTGTTTGTTTGGCTTAAGGCTATAGACGCTCATCGAGAACAAAGCTGAAGCATGACAGTAAGGTAGCGTGAAGAGCCTTCCTCAACTGTACTAATTTTGAGGCAAAATAAAGCCCTCAAGTTTCCCAAGCATTCCCTGGGACTACGTGTATTTTATTTATCTTTTTGTGCAAAAAAAAGGTCTTCAGTAGCTCTGTTCTCAGGGTCAAGGCTGAAGTAATTGGCAAATACCAGCTGTAAATAAGTCCAGAATAAATCTGCAAATCGGTCCAGTTTTGGAGAAATCGCTCTAAAAATCTTTGTCCTGTGTTTGACCTTTATGTCTGAATTAAATGTTACTGCACTGCACCTCTTTCACCTGGCTCTTTATTTCAAACAGACTCGTGGATTGTCAATGAGAATGTGGCTGTTTCAATTCCTGAAAATGTGACACTAGATATCTAAGGCTTTTGAAATTGTTCTAGGATATCTGGCTTACCAGCTGGCAAGATACTCCTCGCATTACTCATGTATTAGCATACAATACTTTGAGATCTATAGAATCAAAGTGCCATGTAAGAGTTAAGTAATTTATATGTACTAACCACTGATCTCAAAGCACCCTAAGATAATGCAGGACGAAGTGCTATGAATATTTTTGAAGGGTTTATCTAAAAAGTGGTGTTTGGCAGAGGTTCTGGATGACTGGGAAAAGGAAAATATGATGCCCATCTTCAAAAAAGGAAATAAGGAGGATCTGGGAAACTACAGACTGGTCAGCCTCACCTCAGTCCCCAAGGAATCCATTTTGAGGCAATTAGAAGAGACAAAGATGATCAGAAACAGTCAATATGAATTCACCAAAGGCAAGTCATGTGAGACCAACCTGATTGCCTTCTACAATGAGGTGACTGGCTCTGTGGACGAGTGGAAAGCAGTAGATATGATATCTTGACTTTATCAAAGCTTTTAATATGGTCTCCCACAATATTCTTATCAGCAAGTTTAAAGAAATAGGGGCTGCATTAATGGACTGTAAGATAAATAGAAAGCTGGTTGGATCATCAGGCTAAGTGGGTAGTGATCAACGGCCTGATGTCTAGTTGGCAGCTGATAATGAGCAGAATGTCACAGGAGTTGGTGCTGGGGCCTGTTACATTCAATATCTTCATTAATGATCTGGAGGATGGGATGGATTGCATATTACGAAGTTTGCAGATGACACTAAAGTGGGGGGAGTGGTAGAACACTGAAGGACAAGGATAGGATACGGAGTGATATAGACAAATTTAGAGGACTGAGCCAAAAGAAATCTGATGAGGTTCAGAAATGACAAGTGCAGAGTCTTGCACTTTGTACAGAAGAATATTATGCACTGCTACAGACTGGGGATGGACTGGCTCAGCAGCAGTTCTGCAGAAAAACATCTTGGGTTTCCAGTGAAGAGGAAGCTGGATATGAGCTAACAGTGTGCCCTTATTGCCAAAGTGGCTAACGGAATATTGGGCTGCATTAGCAGCAGCATTGCCAGCAGATCAAGGGAAGTGATTATTCCTCTCTATTCAGCACTGGCGAAGTCACATTTGAAGTACTGTGTGCAGTTTGGGCCCCTCACTACAGAAAAGATGTGGACAAATTGGAGAGAGGCCAGCAGATGGCAACAAAAACGACTAAGGGGCTGGAGCACATGAGACGAGATTGAGGGAACTAGACTTGTTTAGTCTGCAGAAGAGAATGAGAGGGAATTTGATATCAGCCTTTAACTACCTGAGGAAGGGGGCTCCAAGGAAGATGAAGGTAGGTTATTTTAATTGGTGGGAGATGACAGAACTAGAAACAATGGTCTCATGTTGCAGTGGGGGCAAGTTTAGATATTAGGAAAAACTTTTTCACTAGGAAGGTGGTGAAACACTGGAATGGGTTATGCAGGGAGGTAGCGGAATCTCCATCCTTAGATTTTTTTTTTTTTTTTTTTAAGGTCCAGCTAGACAAAGCCCTGAGTGAGATGACTTACTTGGGGTTGGTCCTGCTTTGAGCAGGCCTTTGATCAAATGACTTCCTGAAGTCCCTTCCCCCTAATCTTGTACAAGTCTAAAAACTAGAGACAGGCCTTAATTAACACCTTCTATCTGAACACAATCAAACTTGGGGGAGATGCCAATGGGTGAGAGAGAGGAGATCCAGAAACTTGAACATGGATCTTTATTCCACAGTTCCACGATGTTTCTATAATGGGTCAAATGTGGATCATAGAGCTGAAAATCCCATAAATACTTGGAGGCTCCAGATCTAAATTTCTAAAAACTAAGAAGATAAGATGGCCATAAATAAACAAAATTATTCATACAAAGAAGAAATCATTTGTTGGACATTTCCCCTTATTTGAAGTTCTGAAAACACAAAGCATGTCATGCAATGAAACTTTTGAATAGCATGGGTTTTTAAATAGAGAAGTTTGATCAGCTTTTGTATCAGTTCAATAAAGGTGGGAGCTAAGGATAAAGACAGATATAACACGAATGAAAAGAAGATAAGTATCAGAGAGCAAAAGGACACTCTATATAAAAAAAAGAAGCTTGATACAGAAAAGCAGCATAACCTGCAAACCAAGAACGAGTGGTTAGATAGGCAGGAGTAGAAACACCATGAATGGAGACACCTAAATGATCCATGAGGATGGAATTCTACTGAGAGCTGAAGGAAAATTAAGAAGAATGAGGAGAAAGAGGGACTCTACTCTGCTGAAAGAACAGAACAGTTAACTACAAGAAAGAGGAATTTCTTGTATGATATGGGCCAGAGAAAAACCCAAACTGAAATCAGTTAAGGATATCACCATATGAGAGCTAGCTAAAGAGACGCTACTGTGTCAAATTTATTACTAGCACTTACTGGAGAGAAAATGTTGAGATGCAGGGCCAAAATCCTGGTGTGCTTCCTGTAGCAGTTTAAGGCGATCTTCTACAGACACCTACACACACACATGCACAAACAAAAAATTAACAAATTTTCCATCATAAAAACACTGGTTTATTTAAACATTACATTCCGAATAGATTTCATGTGTCTTATAGATTTATTTGCTCCCAAGTTCATTTACATCTCCAGTTTTTCTTTTTTAAAATGCAAAGTAATGTTTTGTTTGCGAAAGCAATGAAGATCAATCATAAACAACAGAAGTTTCACTGTGACTAAAGTTGTCTTTTGAAATTCCCGTTCTTTCCTCCACTCTTCCCTTGTCCAATTGTCTGTAGCCAGCAGGCTTACTTTGATCGTATCAGTCTTACAGCTGCCTTTATAAGACGGGACCATTCTAGAGCCCGTTGCTTCACTGGCTGACAGGATGTCCAGGCTACCTCCTGGTTTACTAATTAAACTGCACTAGCACATGCAGCAGGGGCTTGGCTGCTTAGCTAATTCTCTTTAAGACAGAAAATCATTCCAACACCAAATTGCATTTTGAGAGACAAGAAGGGATGCTTCAGAAATGTTAATAACTTTGCCTCCCAGGACAGCTTGCTTTGAGCCTAGTAGCCCAGAAGCTTACATCTGAGCTCTGCAGATTCACAGCAACAAAGATAAAGGAAACATTTTTTCCTACTTCAAAACATTTTGTTTTCCCCAATTCCTTGTGTGTGTGGCAGGAGAGAGCGTTTGAGATTTGGGGAAAGAAAAATTAATGGAAGTAGACTGACAAATAATAAGTAAATACTATAAAAGATGATGATTCAGAAAGGGAAAAAGTGAAAAGACAGTTAAACTGAATCCTCATTATTTCTTTCTGCATGGAACTGTAACTGAACAATATAGAAAGATTCTACTTTATCAGTCCTAGACCACTAAAGCACCAAAAGTCAAATATGAATCCACTCCTAACTTCTTCTAGCCTGCTTTGTTATCCTAAACCTTCACTTCCTTTCTACCACCCCATGGCTCCAGCCAATCAGCATTCCAATTATGAATGAAAAATTCCCTATGGAAATTGGGCATTAAAAAAAAAAAATCAACTTTCACATGGCTGACAACACAACAGAAATGTATGTGTCAACTTTCAAAGGATTCATAACTATGATTTATGGAGTTATTTCAGTGCTTACAAATTGGTACAAACATTGCTATCATACAGGTGAAGCAAAAAAGATCTAGTGTCTAGAAATTAATGCAGTCTCTACTGTGAGTGAACTGCTGAGAGAGCAGAAAAGGGAGACTATCAGTCAAGACAGTGAAGGAAAAACAGCTCCTTTCATTGCTTTTTGCCACTATGGTAACACAGTCAAGAGAGAGTAAGGGACAAAAGGTAATAATTTGCTTTGTAAGAGAAAAGAAGAGTACCATTGAAGCACTTTCTCTCTCCTGTTGGGGAAAGGAGTAGGACATACCTGTAAAAGTTTCCAGCGCATATTAAGATCATCCAGTTGATGAGACATCTTTAAAGATGGATGAAGGTCAAGTGGAGACAGCTGACTAGATAAATCATTCACTGTTTGAACTTTCAGGTTGATTGGTGCAATCTCTTCTCTGAAAGCCTGGCAGAGCAAATACATGCTTAACCACCAACTTACAGAACAGAATGAAAGCTTTTATGCCAAACAAAAAACCCCCAGAGTTACACTTGGTTGTGACTGACAGGGCGATATCAGGAGGATGTGCTAAGCAACAGCATGCAAAGGAGGTACTGTAATGCCAAACTACACTCTCTATGAAGAAAGCCTATTTACTTAAGCAGATCTTTGACTCTACAGGACTCTGCTCAATTGTATTATTTGCCTTTACTTCAAATCCACCTCTGTGCATGGGGCCCATGTAAATCTTACACGACTTACACTTCAGCCTTCAAAATAGGTTTTAAATAAGTTTTTACAGGGACATAGGGCTCGTGTGGTCTCTCTGCACAAGAGTGGACTTCATCCAATACTGTGATCTTCTGAAGTGAATTTTACCCATTCACCTCAAAGGTTCTTAAATCAAATTTACTGAATACGGCTAACTACTACTCCCCAATCAAAAACTACTGGGAAAATCTCTATTCAAATACTTCATTACTGAATTAGCAATGCGTGAGGCAGGGCATCTTCCAAGGAAAAGGAATACATTACTTTATGGGATTCTGACTGTACAGTTAAAACTATTATGATTGTAAAAAACAATTTTCTGAATCAAACCAAAATAGAAGTTTTAGTTATGGTTGAAAAGATGCACTAAGTGTCTTTCTTGCTGTGAGCAGGTAAAGGTAATTGCTGGATGCTGTAAAGAGCTTGACTAAATGTCATTGAACAAGCAAACAACTTTAAAAAGGAAAAGGCTTTTTGCACAATCTAATTATCCCTACCTCCCTGGAAACTCTCTCTAATCTGTCCCATTAACAGGAGACATCTATTGGCAAGAGGGGGGATTTTGGTTTGTGGGCTGCGCAACTCTAGCAGTTCTTTCTGCTTTTCACAGCAATGAAAATGTAATGGACTTCGTTTTACCCTTCTTTATAGAAATGGCTTCAAGAAACGACAAACTACTTTGCTTATAACACAAAACCAAAGAGCTATTCCCTCCAGCAGGTTAGAGCTTGGTTTAATGTCTATGTGCAAATGGGAAAGGGGGAAGAATGTATACATGAGTCATCTTAAAACAGCAACAGTCTGCATATAAATAAGCTTTGACTGTGTTTGGCTCAAAGGTTTACAGTTCCTAAATCCGAGCAAAACTCAGAAGAAGGAAGTGTAAATCCCTACAGTCCCTATTCATGTATGTATGTGCACCGATGAAGTGAAGCAGTCAGATGTACTACTTGCACAGTACCATGTTCGCAATACATATAAAGATGGAATCTTTTTTGCCTATGTATCCTTACATGAGTAACTTTACATGCTAGTCTTTAAAAGTGCCACAAGACTCTGTTGTCTTTCTACAATAGACTAACACGGCTACCCCTTTGGAATTTTACATGCTAAGGTCAGCGGTAAAGCTGTGTATTTGAGCATGGCTTCAAAGATGTGTGTATGTGGGCGCTTAGAACTGAGAGAGATTTTCTTGTGGAGCAGAGGAATCTGAGTGTTTCTGGGTATGACCATATTTGGGTACTAAGGAATATGAAATGAAGTTAGTAACAAATGTTGCCTGGTGCAGAAATTTCCTTGAAGTTTAATAACTGTGTTGATAGGAAATGTCCTGGAGCTACTTTAGCTATAAGGCTTTGTCTACACTGGAGGCGGCATGGAGAATCTGAATAAGTAGGCACTGAAGTGAAAAGTAGCTTCTGTCCATGCTGCAACGTATAGCTACAGGCAGCAATGAGAGACTGTCAGAGGGAGACATCAAGGAAGGGCCGTAACACTGAGGAGCTGCTGCTGGAGTGTTCCCAGGCTGTCAGAGCCTTTCCTCACTGCTGGAGCCTCTCTCTCCACTTGGGAATGGGTCTGGCTGTGGGGAGGCAGTGGGTCACTAGAAATCTATTTTTAGCAGTGTAGACAGGGGAAGCACTGCTTGGGCATGTAGAGAGCTGTGTGGGATACATACCCTAAGGTCCTGGCATTTCTTTACTCTGTTTGCTTAAGCAGTACCTCGCTGTACCCTGCTATTTGTAACCGTGCCAGGGAGGCACGCAATAAATGTATTCTAAATGCTACTGTTAATGCAGACATAACCGAAAGTGACCTAAGGTTTTTGCAAGGAAATTCATAAACACTGACTATGTGGGTGCATATGTACATGGAACGTGTCAGAGAATTTAGAGTTTAGAACTCCACACAGATTTAACACTAACAGGACTACATTCACAAAGAATTTCATGCTTACCGTCGTTTTCTCAATGTGCTCCTGCAATGAATCAATCAGTAAATCGCCTACTGGTTTCCAGGCATTACGCACATGCTCAGCCTCTTTCAAGTCAGCATCAAGGTCGTCCATAGCACACTGCAAGTCTTTCAGTTTCTCCAATGCTTTGTCTACTTGCTTCTGCCAGTTGTTGGCACTGGCATTCAGGCTTCCCCATTTCTCTTTCACTTCTGAAGACTGCTTACGCATAGCTTTGGCAATTTTCTGAGCTTTCTCCTCAGGGGTCAACTCTGTAGTGAAAAGGAGGTTTAAGACTTATTTGTTTGGGGTTTTTTTTAAGCTGCTGTTCATTTTGGTTGACCAGATTTAATTCTGTATGAGGAGCACATTCAGAAGGACTACA
The DNA here is from genome assembly GCA_007922175.1 of Pelusios castaneus. Taxonomy (NCBI): domain Eukaryota; kingdom Metazoa; phylum Chordata; order Testudines; family Pelomedusidae; genus Pelusios; species Pelusios castaneus. Next base: position 3,302,569 of record ML685888.1, on the reverse strand, counting down.
TCTGATAAGACTTCCTGCCAATTCAGAGCTCTTCATAACCCTGCAGATTTTTCTTTAAACAAATCAACAAGAAAGTCTAGAGTGACAAATAAAGTAAGACGAAAAACAAAATTTTATTCTTAAACAACAACATGTCTAGGATATTTGCTAAGAAATTCATCCTCAATTCCATGTATCACAAAAGGCAAGAGCCTAGGGCTGGCTATTGAAGTTGTGGGAAAATGATTATTCTCCTCTCTGGAATCTGCAAGAATATTCTGTTACCTTACTTTCCCAGTTCATGAACCTCTGCCTTTACCCATTTTTTCCCTCACTTTTAGCTCTCTCTGTTAAAATGAATTGTATGTTCTCAGTCTCACACCTTAAGTATTTCTGCAGTGGTGATTTTTATTTAAATGCCCCCCTTAAATAGCCATTGACATGGAGTATTGCAAAGCTAGAACTACACAACAAAATTATTACTACAGAACTGCTAACCAAAATGATAGATCTGAGATTCAGAGGCACATTTCTCATGAATTTCAATGCTGTGGGTCTAAATCCCCTAACCACCTTCAGCAACCGTAGGCAGGATCCCCAGAAGATCTCATTTCTGTCATGAAACCTACTGCAGCTGAGCAAACAAAGCTGAAGACAGAATAAATACGGCAAAGATGGGTGCCTTAATCTTAAGGAGATAAAATGGATGATGACACTGATTAGTGACAAGATCTGAGCACACATATCATTAGCTGACATTACCGTAACTCTCACACACTGTCTAAAGGTTCACTCTCTTTCACAGTATGTATTAGCTACACATCTGCCCGATCTCTTTCTCATTATAAACAACTGGTGGAAACCCAACAGGTAGCAGCATGAGGTGCTGCCATGCTTGGGAATGAGCAATGGTTCTAAAGACCACTCAGCTCATAAGGAGGAAGGAAAGCTTTATATCACACGTAAGCTGGCACTCAGAGTGGCCAAAATGAGCTCTAGAAAGAGCCTCAACTAGCCTCCTTCATCTGAAGGGAGGTTGCTGTCACAGTGACTGAAACAGTCAATCCCAGTTCCAAAGGGGTAGCCGTGTTAGTCTAGTTCAGCAAAATAAACAGAGTCCTGTGGCACTTTTAAAGACTAACAAAATTTATTTATTTATTTGAAAGCGTCTGACAAAGTGTGATTTTCTCCCACGGAAGCTCATGTGATAAATACATTGGTTAGTCTTTAAAAGTGCCAGAGGCCTCCTTGTTTGTTTTTAGTCAATCCCAGAGGACTCTTCTTTCCTACAAGAGACGCCTCCCTCCTGCTGCACACACACAACTTCTGCAGGTACAGAAACAATTCAAACAGCAGAAGTGCAGTTTACCTTAGTAGGACAATACAGTATGCTCAGTTTTGAGATGACCCTTTACTTCAGCCTGTGCAACTGATTTCAGTTAATGACAACAGTCGTTTAATAGCTTTTGGATAGGATGAACTATTAAAATCATAGACTATACACAAAGGACAATGACGGAGGCTTTGATTATTTGGGGATAGCAAGGGAGTTTTCATTTTAATTCATATGGGAATTATTTACGTTAAGAGTTTAAAACCGTCATGACCATTTCAAAAATAATCTGAATTGATTAAAATCCAGTGACAATCAATTTACTGATTGTAAGAATTTTGTGACTAGTTCAAAATAATTTGTGTGTACCAAATATATTGATGCTGTGAAAAAGCAAGTTGTAATAAACACTTTCCATTTGTTTTTCCTGAACAATGCACTTGCAAATAGCTGCTTTGCAGCACATGATGATAACCTGCAGGTTTTATTTAGAAAATTGAATCCTGTTAAAAAACTAGGATTTGTTTTAAAACTACACAGAAGATAATCAAAAAATGCTGCATAAAATGGTGGTGAGCTACAGAGACTTAACTCTCTTGGTCAGATGGCTAATGATAATTTAAACTGCACAAGCCACCAGCTAACTAGACTTGACTCTCACAAGGATGGAAAAATCTCTCCCTGAGTGCTGTGTTGGCTGATTTGTATTGCCAGACGGCTCAAGAGAAACCTTACCTCTCCAGTCTGATTGGAAACCAAGAATGACAGTATTTGATGACAGTATTGGCAACAGAAATCGGAAAAGCATGCTACATTGAAGCAGCATGGGGGGAATCACTCTAATAAGGGGGAGATGGTAGCACTGGCAAGTGTTGGGGAAGAGGTTTGTCCAGCTAGCTAAAACCAAACAGAACCATGTGTGACACATGTTAGTCACATCCCTTACTGTGTGGAAGGCACCTAGAATCCATGATGGAATAAGAATCAGAACTGACCAGAAAAAAAATAAGATATATTTTCTTGAGACTGTTGAAAGGCATGTGATGGTCATCTGTTAATTCACTGCCATTGTGCAAATGCAACTATTGCATTTTATTTAAAAAAATATTATTTGTATTAATGAATTGAGACAGTTCTATTTAACTTTATAAAACCCTTGGAAATGCTTATCAACTTGCTTTAAAAAGAAACGGTTACCTACCTGTAACTGGTGTTCTTCGAGATGTGTTGCTCATGTACATTCCAACTCAGGTGTGTGCGCGCCACGTGCACAGATCGCCAGAAAGTCTTCCCCTTGTCTATCCGCAGGGTTGGCTGTGGCCACCGGGGGGCGCCCACCCGCCCCTACATATATAGCCCAGACGCCCCTGCTTCCCTCCAGTTCCTTCTTGCGGAATTCCCCTTGAGGGGAGGAGGGCGGGTGTTGGAATGTACAGGAGCAGCACATCTCGAAGAACACCAGTTACAGGTAAGTAACCGTTTCTTCTTCTTCTTCGAGTGAGTGCTCCTGTCAATTCCAACTCAGGTGATTCCCAAGCCTTACCTTGGAGGAGAGATGGAATTCTTATAATCTGGCTGACTCCAGCACGCCTCTGCCGACCGCTGCATCGTCTCTCGCCTGTTGAGTGAGCGCATAGTGGGCCGAAAAGGTGTGCACGGATGACCACGTTGCCGCCTTGCAGATGTCCACGATGGGAACGTGCGCCAGGAACGCTGCCGATGAGGCCTGCGCCCGTGTGGAATGTGCTGTCAGCCTCGGGGGCGGCACCTCGGCCAGCAGGTAGCACTGCTTGATACATGCTGTGATCCAGGATGACAGGTGTTGGGTTGATACCGGTTCCCCTTTCATCCTGTCCGCCACTGCTACGAAGAGCTGCGAAGATTTTCGAAAGGGCTTTGTGCGTTCTATGTAGAAGGCTAGCGCCCTTCGGACATCCAAGGTATGAAGGCGCCTTTCCCTTTCCGACGTGTGTGGCTTCGGATAAAAAACCGGGAGGAAAATGTCCTGTGTGGTATGAAAGGGGGACACTACCTTTGGCAGAAAAGCCGGGTGCGGCCGTAGTTGCACCTTGTCTTTGAAGAAGAGCATATACGGGGGTTCGGATGTTAGCGCCCGTATCTCAGATACTCTTCTGGCCGACGTTATTGCCACCAAGAAAGCTGTCTTCCAGGAAAGATAAAGCAGTGAGCAGGACGCTAGAGGCTCAAAGGGCGGTCCCGATAGCCTGGAGAGGACCAAGTTCAGGTCCCATTGGGCCAACGGGGGTCCGACACACGGGAAGGTTCTGTCCAACCCCTTCAAGAACCTCTTCACCATTGGGTCTGAAAACAATGACCGATCAGGGCGCCTGACGTGGAAGGCCGAGATGGCGGCTAAGTGCACTTTTATCGTTGAGTTCGCCAGGCCTGCTTGTTTCAGGGACAGGAGGTAGTCCAATATCGCCAGGACCGAGGCCGAGTCCGCCTGCACCATCTTCTCCCTCGCCCACTCCGAGAATCTCCTCCACTTCGCTTGGTAGGTAAGTCGGGTGGAGGGTTTCCTGCTACCCAGCAGGATATTCTGTACCTGCTCCGAGCACTGCTGCTCCTTTTGGTTCAACCACTGAGCAGCCAAGCCCTGAGATGCAGTACATCGAGATTGGGGTGTCTCAGGGATCCCTGGTTCTGCGATATTAGGTCCGGAAAGAGAGGCAACGAGACGGGAGCTTCTATCGACAGGTTCCTCAACATCGAGAACCAATGCTGGCGGGGCCATTCCGGCGCTATGAGGATGACCCTTGCCCTGTCCTGCTTCAATTTGAGCAGTACCTTGTGGATGAGGGGCGTCGGCGGAAACGCGTAGTGCAGATGGTAGTCCCAGCGTATCGCGAATGCGTCTGCCTGTGACCCTGGGTTGCGGTTCCGGAAGGAGCAGAAGGTCTCGCACTTCCTGTTGGTCGCCGAGGCGAACAAGTCTATCTGGGGAACTCCCCACCTGCGGAAAATGCTCCTCGCCACGTCCTCCGGGAGCGACCACTCGTGCGTCGCGAAACGCCTGCTGAGGTCGTCCGCGATCAAGTTCTGGCGACCGGGGAGGTATGCTGCTACTAGGTAGATCGAATGGGTTATACAGAATCCCATAGCGCGAGGGCTTCCTTGCATAGGGGAGAGGAGCGAGCTCCACCCTGTTTGTTCATATAATACATGGCGGCGGTATTGTCCGTCTGCACCATTACTGTCTTGCCCTTCAGTTGGTCCCGAAAGGCCTGGCAGGCAAGGCGAACGGCCCTCAGCTCCTTTAGGTTGATGTGAAGGTGGACCTCCGACTGACCCCATTTTCCTTGGGTCTCCAAGCCGCCCAGGTGGGCTCCCCATCCCAGGTCCGAGGCGTCTGTAACCAGAGTCGCCGAGGGAGCTGCTTCCTGGAAGGGGAGGCCCTCCCCCAAGTTGCTCCGGACGCACCACTACTGGAGTGTATCCCAGACATGTTGGGGAACAAAGACCACGGAATCCAGCAAGTCCTTGGAGGGCCGGTAGACCCGGGCCAGCCATGCCTGTAACGGCCTCATCCGAAGCCGGGCATACCTCACCACATATGTGCACGAGGCCATATGACCCAAGAGCCTCAAGCAGACCCTGACCGGGGTCATGGGGTATTTTACCAGGTCCCCGATTAATTCTCTTATTTTTTGGGATCTGGATCTTGGGAGGAAGGCACGAGCCCTCTGCGAGTCCAGTACTGCTCCAATGAACTCTATACGCTGAGCTGGGACCAGCGTGGATTTCCCTTCGTTGATCAGGAGGCCAAGGCTGCTGAACGTCGCGCGGACCACCTTGAGGTGCAACCTGATCTCCTGAGGTGAGTGGCCTTTTAGGAGCCAGTCGTCCAAGTAAGGGAAAACCTGGACGTTCCGTTTCCTTAAATAGGCGGCCACTACCGCTAGGCACTTTGTGAATACCCGGGGAGCTGCTGCTAGGCCGAAGGGCAGGACAGCGAACTGGAAATGGCGCTGTCCCACTATGAACCGGAGGAAGCATCTGTGTCTTGGCAGGATTGCGATGTGGAAATACGCATCCTTTAAGTCGAGGGTGGCAGACCAATCCCCCGGATCCAGGGACGGGATAATGGAGGCTAGTGAGGCCATCCGGAATTTCTTCTTTAGAAGAAACCTGTTGAGACCACGTAGGTCTAGGATGGGGCGAAGGCCCCCTTTGGATTTGGGGATTAGGAAGTAGCGGGAGTAAAACCCTTTCCCTCTTCTGTCTCTTGGGACCTCCTCTATCGCCCCTGGTGTCAGCAGCAGTTCCACCTCGGTGTTGAGGAGGTGTTCGTGAGAGGGGTCCCCGCATGGGGGCCGGGAGGGGCGGGGTGGGTGATTTTGTGGTACAACCGAGAATTGGAGTGAGTAACCCTGCTTGACCGTGCGCAGGACCCATTGGTCCGATGTGATGTTGGACCACGCACGGTAGAACCGGGCTAATCTGGCACCAAAGAGTGGCGGGGGGCCATGGATCCGGGTTACGAGAACTACGTCGTCCTCGGGCGTATTCTCAAAAGTTCTTCCTAGGGCCTGGTCTACCCTTAGAGCAGTTTCTGGACTGGTCCGAGGGCCTCTGAGTTGGCCGATAGTTGTTGTGGCCCCCGCGCCTGGTCGAGTCCCCCCTAGCTTGAGAGGGTCTCTGGGGTGTCCGCGGTCGGAACGGGCGCCTCTGTGTGGCAGGGGTGTGCAGACCCAGGGATTTCAACATGGCCCGTGAGTCTTTAAGAGTCTGAAGTCTGGCGTCCGTTTGGGATGAAAAGAGGTCCTGCCCCTCAAACGGAAGGTCCTGAATGGTCGACTGGACCTCATAGGGCAGCCCCGACGCTTGGAGCCACGCGCTGCATCTCATCGTGATGCCTGACGCCATTGCCCTGGTCGCCGCATCCGCTGTGTCCAGTGCCGATTGGAGGAGGGCTCTCGAGACGACCTTTCCCTCCTTTACCATCGCCGAGAGGTCTGCCTTAGAATCTTGGGGCACCATGGCTGAAAATTTTTCCAGAGCCGACCAGGAGTTAAAGGTGTAACGACTAAGGATAGCTTGCTGGTTTGCTATCCTTAGCTGCAGGCCTCCGGTGGAATAGATCTTCCTCCCGAAGTGATCTAACTTTTTCGTGTCCCTTGACTTGGGAGACGGGCCCTGGTGCCCTTGGCGTTCCCTCTCGTTAGCTGCTGCCACGACTAGCGATCCCGGCGGTGGGTGCGTGTAGAAGTGTTCGTGCCCCTCCGCACGGACGAAATATTTCCTCTCCACTCTCTTGGCAGTAGGAGGGATTGAGGCCGGGGTCTGCCACAAGGTCCTTGTGGTGTTCCTTATGGTCTTTATCAAAGGTAGGGCCACTCTGGAGGGGCCCTCCGGTGCCAGTATGTCCACCATAGGGTCCGCCTCTTCCGTTACCTTCTCTGCCTGGATCCCCATATTCTTGGCCACCCGCCTGAGGAGCTCCTGGTGAGCCTTGCTATCGTCCGGGGGCGATACTGGGGTGGTGCCCGCCACCGCCTCGTCCGGGGGGGAAGTGGAGGATTCCCGCTGAGTGTCCTCTAGTGACCGGTGGTCGGCTATGGACTCCTGTCCCCCATGTGTCACATGGCTCTCCGTTCTGACAGAGTCAACATCAGAGTCCCCCCCTAAGGTCCGTGGGAGCACTCGCCGTTTGCGATGGTAAGGCCTGGGGGTCCCTAGAGTGGGAGCGACCTGACCACGAGCCTTGTGCTTGATGGTAAGCCCAAGGGGTCCAAAAGGGCCACTGAGGGGGCATCTGCCATTGGGGCCCCTGCTGTGCGGAGTGCCTCTGCCGCTTGCCAGCGCCCGAATCTTCCTCAGACTCTGAGGAGATGCGGCTTCTGGGGGACCACAGGGGAGCGGAGCCAGTCGGTGCCGGGGATCAGTGCCGCGCCTTATCCGACATTGGACGCTTCGCGCTTGCCCCCGAAGGCTCACGGTGCCATGGGGAACGGTACCGAGGGGCGCCCGCCGCTGCCACGACCATCGGCGGTACCGGAGACCAGCGCGGAGGGGACCTTGGGTGCGG
>ML685888.1:3192292-3290208 GCA_007922175.1 Pelusios castaneus | reverse complement strand
GATTTATTTATTGCATGAGCTTTCGTGGGAGAAAAATCCCACTTCGCGTCTGACGAAGTGGGATTTTCTCCCACGAAAGCTCATGCGATAAATAAATCTGTTAGTCTTTAAAAGTGCCACAGGACTCTGTTGTCTTCCATAGTTCAGTAAGTCTTTGCAGCAAAAAGTGATGGGTGCAAATGACACTGTCATCATTACGTGCACTTTCAGAGCATTTAAAAAGGCAAATAGGGTACTGTCAAGTTCATAATCAGGAGAATCCAACAGAATTGTCATTATACGATTATGTCTTTAGAATCACTCTGATGAAAAATATTCTTCGTGCTTCTAATAACCCTGGCAGTAAACTTGCTTACAACAAAAAGTACTACAGGAGCAGGAAGTTTAGATAAGAAGCAGCAACTGGCTACTGCAAAAATTTAGCAATTAGAGAAATTCAAAGCAGCCAACCATGCACAGCATGCCACTAGCGTCTCATAGTTCAAATATCTACTGAACATATACTTGGGGGGGGGGGGAGGGAAGATAATTGATCGTTTTCAACAACCATTTTTTTTCTTTAATTAGCACTGGAGGTTCTTGAAATAAAAAAGTTTTAAAAAGAAAGAAGAAAAATGGTTGCAGGATTTAAAAAAACTCACTTTTAATCTGCAAATGAATGAATTACAATAACTACAGAACATCTGAAGACATGTATACGATAGGTATTTCTAGGAAGAACAATGTAAAGTTATCAGTAAAGGGAAATAAGAGCGGTGCTAGTACAACATGCCCTTTAATATTACTGCAGTGTTGTTGAAGACATGCTGGTTCCAAGTTTGTTGGGAGACAAGGTGAGTGAGGTAATATCTTTTATTAGACCAACTTCAGTTAGTGAGGGAGACAAGCTTTCAAGTCACACAGAGCTCTTCTTCTTCAATTGATTCGATAAAAGATATTACTTCACCCTCCTTGTCTTCCCTTAATATCGGCAGTTGAGACATCCCAGCAGTCACTGCATTAACATGTCAACAGGTAAATCAGAAAGGCGATTGTACTATGACAGGAAAAAGAGATGAAGCTGAAAACCCACACAGAGCAAATCTACATTTATGAGCTTGTCATAAAAGTATATTAAATCTAATTCCTAACATTTTCTAGTTTTAAAAGGGAAATTCAGAAATAAATAAGCTATGTATTATTTTTATTATTTACACTAAAAAAATATTTAAATGTAAAAATATATGGGACAACTTAGCATGCATTGTCTTGCAAGAAATAAACAATTAGTTTCATGGATCAGTCTCTGGGCTCCCAAGGACAACAGAAGTGCTGCAAAGACAGATTACTTTGCCCCAGTGGAGAAGCACTTCAGTTGTTCTGTAGCACACCTGTGGTCATAGACTTTGACAGAAAGTCCACCTCTCCCTCTGGAGGCTGAGAAGGTTCACGTGATGCAGGGTAGGCATGTGAAAGTATATACACGTATGTGACCAGCACAAAATAGTCAACATTTTTCATGAAAAATTGCTTCCACTTTGCAAAAATTCTGTGATTTCAAATCAAAGGTTACACATTATTGTAAAATGGAAGCAAATTAAAGGAAGTCCAGGGCCTGACTCATCTGAGCAGAGCAGCTGAAAGCCATCTTTAAATGGCCTGCTGATGATTTCCCACTGTGTAAGAGGAAACCTGGGTTGGCAGAAAGCTGGTGTAGCATCTCTCAGCCTCCCCTCATTCCCTGCAGTCCTGAGACACTCCTCTGGGGAAAAGAGGCATACAAGAGGCACCCCTCTGTCCTGGTGGAGAGTCTGAGCAGCCCAGGATCTGGTTCTATGCTACTTCCTGATGAAGTAGGGATGAATGGTATAAGAGCCTCATGTTTCTCCATCAAAGATCATCCAGAATTTTAGTGGCACACCGGCCATGACTTGCAGTTCCCAGAAGATGGTGGAGGGGATAGCTATCCACCCACTAAAGATATCCATTATTGATTCTTACAGCACAGACACTGGGTCACACACTGGAGCCTGGGCTTTAGGACCTTCTGAAGTGGGAGAGTCTCTAGCTCAAGAGGCAGCCTAGGCCCAAATGTCTACTCCACAGTTTAACAGCACTTTAGCCCAAGTCAGCTGGCACAGACCAGCTACGAGTGCCTAGCTGCAGTGCAGACATAACTTAAGGCTCCCATTGGTTCTGATGATGGCAGTGCTAGGATTTGGGGGTAAACTCACAATGTAGTCATGGCATAGTGTACACACTGTAAGAATCAATAATACTCTGGCAATATTCTGGGGTCCTGAGAGTAAACAAATTGGTCTGTTTGCTGCTACAACATTACAATAATACAAATCATCATGTCCTCAGGTTTAATCTCACTTCCTTTACTCTAGTTGCCCAAAATTCTGTTTTAAAATCTCCTCTTTGGCCATCTGCAGGATTCCCATGCCATTTCTGGAAAGGGAAACTGGGTGTTTACATCCTTGGCCATTTCTTGTCCTTGTCCATCTGTCATGCACCTATCCACTAGTGAATTTGAGACACTTCTCATAGGACACCTAAGAGATAAATAGTTTTTGGTTTTGTTTTTTTTTTAAAAGGGGACTTGATCCAGTCTCAAAAAGGTCTAACTTCTTACTCAACTCCTGCACTTCAGAAACTGAATTTTAAAGACAACAGAGTCCTGTGGCACTTTGCCACAGGACTCTGTTGTCTTTCTACAATAGACTAACATGGCTACCCCTTTGGAATTTGAATTTTAAAGACAGGACTGCTTATCATATCAAAAAGGTCATATTGTTGATCTGCAATTAAAAACCCAAGGAAAAGAAAATAACACACTGTTTTTCTGTGTGTTTCATGGAATAACTTAATAATTCTTTGATCAGAGACACTAACTGAAGGTCTGGAAGCCATTAATTATACTCTTCTAAGTTTTCTACTATGTATCATGGACAAGTAACAACAAAGCTAAAATACAAACATTTTCACAGTGCCCTTATCTTGTTGATTTATAAAATCTAGCAGCTAGCCTGGTAGTTTATCAGTCTATCCTATTTAGAAGGTGGAGGTTCAAAAGCAAGAAAAGGGCAAAGAATGTTCTTCTGTGACAATGTGATCCCTGGGGAGATGAAGAAATCAGAAGAAATGCAGATGGGATAAAAAAGAACTTCAACAAGCAAGGGTATTCTGGATTGCCTGGATTGTGAAGGTTTCATGTTCAGAAAGGCTGGTCACTGTACGGTTGCAACATAAAGCCAACATGCTAAACGGAAACATCATCAGAGCTGATGTGGTAGCCTAAGTTAATGTACTTTTTATCATAGGGCATATCACAAAATTTTTTTTACATGTAATACACAAATGGACTTAATATAAAGTATCTTGTAACACATAGGCAGGTATGGTACTCCTTTTGTGGAGACGCACTGAACAGCAAAGAATATATGTATTTATTTAAGGACTTTTAAAAGCATTGTTTCTTTGAGTTCACCTCTAAACTTCCTCCAACACCTTGAAAGAACAAACAGGCCTCACAATCTTTTGAATATTCAAGCCTATTTTCATAATATTGAACTGTGAGAATTTACCATGAGTATCGTCACCTAAAGATCACTCTCGTACTTTCACTCAATACTGACCAGCTTACAAAAGTCAAGTCTTGACAAACACTGTTCAATAAAAATACTTGGCCATTAGTTGTGTGTTATGATTTGACACAAATTGAACTGGGCGCTTTTACACCCTTTAAGACCTAAGTTGTGATATCAGAAAAGTTTATGACTGACTGAATGAGCAAAGCTAAAATCAGAATATATTATTTTTCATCTTTAAGATACTTCATGCAATGTTGGCCAAATAGCACATTTATTATATATGTAACATACTGAATAAATACAAAACTGCCTAATTTTGCATAATATTCTCTTGGTTTTTCAAAATAGCTCAAGATCCAGTATAACAGGTCAGAAGTATCAGTCAATGAAAAAAATGTTCATTTATTTTAATTCAGACTGTGTATGCAAAGCCAAGATGGGGAATCAGAACCTAGAAATATAAAAAACTCTTTGTGGGAAAAAAAATTACACAAAAGTAATGTCGGATTGCTATAAAATTAGTTGTTTCCAATTAACAAAGTTGAAAAGTGGGGCAGGAAAGTCCTACAGTATATACGAAAACAAGAAATAAGAAATAAATAAGAAAAAAAGAGTATTAAGACCACATTACTACTTTGTAAATTATATGGAGTACTAAATGCTATTAATCTTTATGGTAATTTGGATTTGGATTTCTGAAGGTTACTCTATAACAACAATTTCCCAGTTTATTCTAGAACAATTACTATGCTATTTTCAGCAGTAAGCTTTCACGATAACACTATAGCTTATAAAAGAGAAGCAATTATGAATTCACTCTACAGTTGAGTGGTATTTACTATATGTAACTATGTATTTTACAATTATTATATGATAAACAAACAAGGAGTCCTGTGGCACTTTCAAAGACTAACACATTTTTTTATCGCATGAGCTTTCATGGGTGAAATCGCACTTCGTCAGATGCTTGAATTTGTTAGTCTTTAAAAGTGTCACAGTTCTCCTTGTTTGTTTTGCTACCCATCTGGAAATTATTATATGGTTTTCTTCTAAACAATTATGAATAGATTTACTACCTTTGCCTTGGTTCATGAAAATAGCTAAATATGAGTCAACTCTTGCAGTGGCTTAAAAGTTAAACATTCAAATAGCTTAAATACCAACGAGAGATGAAAGACAACTGATGTAGAATAGATGTGTTGCATAACCCACTTCATTGATACCAACATATTTGATGCTAACGTATCAGAATTCCAGAATCTATCATGGTTAATATTTTACAAGGAGTAACATATGCAGGTTTTAATGGTTTATGTTCCAATACTTTTGGAATCATATTTCAGATGTTATTGTACCTACAACAGGGGTGGGCAACATTTTTGGCCCAAGGGCCACATCTCATGTTTGTCCATTCACAGAGGGCCGGGGGCATGGAGGGTGCGTGGCCAACCCCCCTTCCCCGAAAAAGGGGTGGAGCCAGGCTCCACTCCCCCTCCCTCCCAGCTTCAGTGGCAGCTCACGCTGGGATCAGAGCGCTGTCACCACTCCGTCTCTCTTCCAGCTCCAACAGCACCAAGAGAGAGAGCGTGGCAGCAGCGCTCTGGCCCAGCGCAAGCTGCTGCTGCCATGCTTCCTTCCCCTTCCAGGTCCAGCAGCAGATCAGGACCGGTGAGAGCCGCTGCTAGATCTGGGAGAGGGAGAAAGAACAGCAGCAATGGCTCATGCCGAGGCCAGAGCATTGTCTCTCTCCCAGCTTCGGCTGGAACTAGGAGGAAGATGACGCAGCAGCAGTGCTCTGGCCATGGCGCAGCCCCTGCTAGAGCTTGGAGGAAGGGGATGGGACAGCAGCTGGCTGGCCGGAGAACAGGTGCTCATGGGCCGGATCCAGTCTGCGGGCCATAGTTTGCCCATCTCTGACCTAGAATATACAAAATTGCACTGATATTAACCATATTTTGAATTTATAATGAAAGATGAAAAATATCAGATGTGCCCCCTCAAATGTTTTAAATATAAAAAATAGCCTTCTGTGATTTGTTTGTATTTACCCTCCTTCCATCATTGAACACTGGATATTTACTAAGCAGGCATGGCTATTCTTGAGCAATTTACAGGATATAAAATGCCCCACTGTTTTTTTAGCAATTGTAGAAGGCTACGTGGGTAATGAGTTATAGAATATATACTGAGGACCTAAAATGTGGTTTTATGGTATGACACTCATTTTACATGTTCCAAATATTAAGAAAATGGTAACTGACCTGTTTTCAAATGCAGATTTTTTCTTGGTTCTTCAGGGCCCTCAATTGGTTGGTCAGCGAGGAAAACTCGTGCCTGCTCTACAGCATTCAAAATGATTTGCTCTTTTTCCTTCAGTTCACGCTTCAGTGCCTTTTGCAAAGGAAAATGAGAGTTGCATTTGTAATCTAATATTTTGTACAACAGAGGGGGTAGAAACCACTCCATTTTCATCGCTCTGACCAGACCTGGGTAGTTAGTGATGAATCGCTAATATTTAATTCATATTTCAAGAGAAAATATATATTTTTTCAAAACAGATATGGGAAGAAAATGAATTTAGACTGTAGAGGTGATTTTTGCGGAACTAACAAATATGTGAATACAAGAAAAATGATGATGATGGTGATGTGTTTAAAATATTCACCAAAGGGAAATTATTATACTTGAACTTACACAAAAACACACTTTGAAGCCTTCATTATTATCTGCAGGATTCATAGCACATAATAGATTGTTCTGACTTTTTTTTCTTACCCAAAGTGACAAAAAATTACATCCAATAGAACACAAAAAGATAATTTCCCAACTAGTAATAAGAACTGCATAAGTATTTTACATTCTTCAGAATATGTTAAGTTAAAAAAAATATGAAAATTAAGAGGCAGAAACAAATCAAACTGCATAGAATCAAAACTCAATCAAAGAGAACACATTATGAAAAGACAGTCTCCAATTAGCCTAAAATATTTTCAGACTGTTACGCCTGAGCAATTTCAATTTTTCTTTGAGTGTTTTTTTCATGCAAATGGCAGTGATTGAATAAACTTTATTCTCTAGTGCTTTTGTTCCTTTATTTATAAAAGGGGGGTAAAAAATGTAAGCTTTCTCCTCAAAAGTCTACTGTTTATGAGCATAATCTACTCCAATACTGTTTTCTAAAAGACATTTAAATTCCATATAATTTTTAAAAATAATCCTTCTCAGAAATAAGTTTTCATTAAACATTTGCACTTGTCACTACTCTTATAAATACACAACAGTATACTTTTACAGTTATGAATTATGATTCTCTGTTTATAAATTAATATTTTAAACTATAATTTTTTAATTTCTAATGGAAAATAAATGTTAATTTTATTGAAAAGTCCAGTCGTCTTCTTATAGAAAATAATTGTGAGTGAAAGGATAAGAGCAGAAAGTAGGTAAGTGTCTTATTACCTCTTCTCCAGATACTTATATAAGGTGTGACAAACATTAAGGCCTGAATTATGCAACTGGAGCCACATGTGAGATGATCCAGTGAAACTCCACATGGACTCACGGGTCTTCTGCATGGACCTGATTATGGGATTTGCACCTAAAAAGCTCCATTTTAACCTCCATTTTGTTTTGCAACTAAATTCTCACAGTCTTCCCCATTCTTTCTCCTAATTTTCTTCAAAGAAATCACACATGAAAATAGCTTCTTCTTTGAGAACACACATGACCATTCTTCAGAGCATCATAATGAAATGATCTTACCCATGTGCTATTAGGTAGGAGGTATCAAAAGCACAATGTCAGCACTAAAGGCCTGACCCCAATTAAGCTACTCTCATGAGTGAAGATGATAATGCATATATTTGGGCATCAGATCCCACACTTGAAATAACCCTTACTGAGGAGCCTGCCCCGATTTAAAACAGTAACACTCAGTATAGAGGGCATTTTCATTAGCAATATTACTGTGTACTGGATATGTTATTTCAAAAGTCTGAAAGATTATTAAAGCCAGATAATTTTTCACTGATTTTTCTGCCCTGTTTACTTTCTGATTTCTTACATAGACACAGAAGGACATATATATTTTAGCAGTAGTGATGCAGAGGGGAATGTTACTGAATTTATTTAATTCCCCTTCCATTGTTATTATACAGTCATAGTATATCAAACCAGCTCCACTAAGCAATTAACTTCAACATGAAACAAAAAACAAAAACACCTAACAGTCAAACCAAACCCTCCTCCCAAACAAACTGCACACATGGGAAATTAAGTCTCTTTTATAATACTAGACTAGATAGATCGATCGATCGATATCACCTGGCCAATTAGACTCCAAGTAAGTAATTACAATAAAAATATCCATATGGGTATGCAAGATCACATGGCAACTAGTACAAAGACAGGTAATTTCCCTCAATATTCTTTTAAATTAACCTGACTGTAACATGTCAGTAGAGACCGCAGAGCTAAAATATAAAACTTGTACATCACCAATTGCTATCAGGAGTTCCTTTCTACCCTACTTTAGCTAACTGTGCCCTCTATGACTGTGTCCTCTCTAACTTAACTTCTTGTTTACCACTGCTAATGTCCCATCAGCTTTCCCAGTCTTCACTGCCCACGTGGCTTCTGCCTCAAAAGCCTCTGGTCGACACAAACCAGCCATTGTGCATGGAAAATACTCTCCATAAAAATCCATGCCGACGCTCCTCATCCTTCTTCAAGTACCTCCTTTAGTCTCAGTATAATGCATGCAAAACTCACCTCCATGACTTAGCAGATGACAAGCCACAACTATTTAAGCCTTACAGATCCAGTCGGTCTACATGAATATTTAAACTACACAGAAAATAGGCTCCAATAAAACTCTTAGGAATCACATACATATTACCAAGTAGGAGACCAGACCTGAAATTAACTTTGTATGCAGGAACTGATTCTAGATAATAAACTAAGGCAGGAGGCCAGAATCACTGGCAAATGTGTAAGTCCACTTGGCTATGCCTTGGATTCAAGTCTCTACTTCTGACAGTTTATTATTTATGTATCTTTAAAACAGAACCTTAGCTTTAAATTTGCAGCATAACATTTTTTGTGGGGAAAAAAAGTACATTGTTTTAAAAGGTTTGTAGGTTTGGCATGATTTTTACTTTTTTTTTTTTTTTTTAAATGCTTTGAAGTGAGAGATTCTTCCAATCTTAAAGGCCGAATTCATGAAGATTTTTATGTAAGGGTATGCCATAGGATTTCTCAAACTCTGAATTTTTCAGAAGTGTTCAGAGAAAGGAGCCCATGTCGAATCAGTGCAGAAATTCCAGCTAAGCTTTGAAATTCTACAGGGATGGAGCGCCCCATCTCCCTCTTTCCTCCTTGCCTGCCATTTTGCAACTTTAACCACTCATGAAGCTCTTCCATCATTACACTCATTTAAATTCTCTCCATGACTGCTCCTTTATAGTTGTCTGAATTTCAGCTGTCTTTAATGGGGAGCTTTATCTCTAGAGGATGAAGAACATATGGGCATTTAAGTATGCATAGGAGTACATATATTTCCTTATTTCCACATCATCAGTGGAACTGCTCATCATGTACTGGTACTTTACATATACTAAAAACTGCCTCAAAAACAGCCACTCCAACCCACTCTCCTTATTTCCTTAGCAGTACTTATTTTATTTCCTAGTCTGTTTTTGTGTCAGGAAAGAGAAATAGCAGAGAGAATATGTGATGCAATAATAATCAAATCTATCAATGATATCCTACACATCTTTCCAGTCAAACTTCTCTGCAGTATAACAGATAATGAAAAACAAAAATTCACTTGTAAGTCTATTCCTTAGTTCAAATTTCATTAGTCTGGAGTGGATTGAAGACAGAATTTGATTGGAAATTCAGATCTATAGGAACACTATGGAGAATAAAAATAAAATATAAAAACCCCTATGGAGAATCATAAAGAAGGATATAACAGTAAATTTCACAACTGTATTGAAGATTTTGGTATAATACTTGTGAAAAACATGAAGACATTTCTAGGTTTTATTTACCGGCAGTTTTGGAGTGGCAGCAAGGACTAAATTACTAAAGACATGAATAGTGCAGGTCTATAACTGGCAGCTTTGAATACTGCTGGGTTGCAGTTCAGTGTAGCTGACAAGCTAATGCTGCAGAGATCGGGGGAGTTTTGGATTATCCTGTGAACATCTATGGTCACTATACATCAATTAAGCTGTCAATCATAAGTTACATGCCTTAAAGCAGTGGTCACATTTATTTATATTATGTTTATGGGTTGCTAAGTTCCCTGGATGGGAGGACCTTCAGCTCTGGACATAAATATGAAGTACTGTCCCCAGGACTGCAAGACCAACATAGGAAATGGGGGACCATTCCAAAGGTGGAATTTGACTGCTTAATTTGTGTGGGGGGGGGGGGCAGGTGGGGGAGAGCAAAGGGATAGAGAGATTAGATATATATGTCTAACTAGTCAGCTTATTCACAAAGCAACCAGCCAGGAATAAACTACCCATTACCCAGTTGCCAAGATGGCTTAAGCAGAGAATTGGTAGCAGTTTATTCTGCTACTAACGTCCTGCTCCACTTAAGCTACTTTGGCAACTGGAGTGTCTGGCAGCTTAATTTCTTGGCCAGTTGCTTTAAGCTGAACTACCGGAGTCCAGTCACAAGACCAAGTGCCCTTGTTTTTCCACCAGGCCCACCTGAGTCAGCTACAGGCCCTGCCAAAAGATAAATCCTAAAAAAAATTATCATAGGTTTGGAGGGGCAATACCCCACAACCCATCCAGACGATTCTCCAAATTAATCTTGGCACGGGAATTTGGGTTCTTTTTCCTTTCTCCTTTGCAGTATGGGGTAAGGATTGCCGATTAGCATCAGCTGGGTATCTCTCATCTAAACAACTCCCTGCCATCACAGTGGCCTGGACCAGTGGTGGTACCTCACTCTCTCCGATTCTCTGCCTCTGAGGCATAATGATGTTTTGGTCTTTTGGCCAAGAAACTTTGGTTTAACCAACTGAGCTCAACAAATGAAATTTGGGAGAAATGTAATGGCTTGCAATATGCACGGCATCATGATCTAATCCTCCCTTGTGCCCTTCGATACTCTATGCCAAATCTGATCCTAGAACAGGAATATAGGGCAATGACAACTACAACAATACAAACACATATGATCTTTTCTTAATGAATGTATCTACGAATATAGAATGTTCTATTACTTCCCAAGGGATAAAACCTGGTAAAGCTTGGACCCCGATGAATAAGACTTCTGAAGCCTGTAGTATGTAGGTATACACGTATGTAGGTAGAGAAACTGGGATTGCGCTGATAGATTGGGGCTGTAGGAACTTGGGCTAGTTAGTAATAATTTACTTCTAGGTAAAGACAGCTAAAGTCTTTTAGCAAAGAGATGCAGACTGCCTTCATAATACTTCTCCTTTATTTTTACTCCAGTCCTGAGCCTTTTGCATAAGGGATGCACTGAACTAAACTCATTTTCACTCATTTTAAAGCTCTTGTAGTAAAAATCACTAGATTAAAGATCCTTCTGAATTTTACAAAGAACAAGGGGAGAGGGGAAAAAAAGCACACGATCTGACTCAGTCACACAGTCTAGTAAAAGTAACCCACGCTTCTTTAAAAAGGGTTGATCAATAACAAAAATAATCCTCACTTGGTCTTTAAAGAAACAGTACAATCTTGTCTTCTACTGTTAAATTTTGTGCAATCTCAGAAAGCTGGAACAGAACAATGGCACGAGTCACTTTACAAGGATGTTGGACATCCTTCTGATGGCTTGAAAATAATGTGGTAATCTATGTACATTCTTCTATCATCTAATGTTGCTCCTCTGAGGCCATGGAATAAACCAAAACATAAGACACTTGACTTATTATTCTCTGATCTGCTGTCTGTTTTGATTTATTCTTCGTTCAATAACTCTGAAGGGTATGGTTGACCCATTATAAATTTGGATTTCATGTCTATTCCAATCTCAGAGTACAGTAAGGGATTTGAAGAGACTTCTCATGAGACTTCTCATTTTAAATAATGGTATTTGCAAGATAACATTTTCTAAATTCATCTGCTTCAAACAAAGGAATTTATTAGAGGATTTACAAAATTTCGGATGGAAATGCTTTATATCAAAAGCCTTTCCTCTCTTGAGGACAGAGGCGGCTTTTGGGGTAGGTGAGGCAGGCAGCCGCCTAGGGCCCCGAGCAATAAGGGGCCCCGTCAGGGTCAGTCGCCTGCTTCCCTGACGGGGGCGGGGGAGGGTCAGCAACCCCCGGCTGCCAATCTGAGTGGCAACATCACCACTCAGGCTCCCCCTGCTGGCCCCGCCCCCCAGTGTGGCTCCAGGCCTATGATCCCTCTAAGCTGCGCAGGTGCACAGCCGCACAGCGGCTGTCACATCCCCGCGCAGCCCAGCAACCCCCACCGCTCCCTCCAGACACGGCGGGCAGCCGGCCTCTGGGCTGGCCCTCCCCGCCCCCCGGGCAGAGCAGGCAGGCTCAGGGCTGGGGCAGGTGCACGGGCCTGCCTGCCTGCCCCATGCGGCCAGGGCAGCGGAGTGGCCGCGGCTGGGGCAGGCTCCTGGGCTCCTACCTGCTGGCCGTCTTGACTTCCTGGCTCAGGGCTGGGATCAGCCTCCAGAGCCGGGGTCTGCTCAGCCCCGCCGGCAGCCTCCCAGGGCCCCAGTCGGGTCCCCCCAGCCAGCGGCCTCGGCTTCTCTTTCTTTCTTTGTCTTCCTTTTTCTCTTCCTTCTTTCTCTTCCTTCCTTCTTTTTTCTTTTTCTCTTCCTTCCTTCTCTTCTTCCTTCCTTCTCCCTTCCTTCTCTTCTTTGCCTTCCTTTTCATTTCCTTCTTTGCCTTCCTTCCTTCCTCTTCCTTCCTCTCTTTTCTCTTCCTTTTTTCTTTCTTTCTTTCTCTTCCTTCCTCCTTCTTTCCTCCTCTTCTTTCTTTGCTTCCTTCCTTTCTTTCTCTTCCTTCTTTCCTTCTCTCTTTCTTTTCTTCTCTCCTTCCTTCCTTCCTTTCTCTTCCTGTTTTCTCTCTCTCACTTCCTTCCTTTTTTCTTTCTCTTTTCTTTTCCTTCTTTCTCTTCTTTTCTTCCTCTTCCTTCCTTCCTTCCTTCCCTTTCCTTTCTTTCTCTTCCTCCTTCCTTCCTTCTCTCTTTCTCCTCCTTCCTTCCTTCTCTCTTTCTCCTCCTTCCTTCTCTCTTTCTCCTTCCTTCCTTTTTCCTTCTCTCTTCCTTCCTTCCTTTCTCTTCTTTCTTTGTCTTCCTTTTTCTTTCTTTCTTTTCCTTTTTTTCTTTCTTTCTCTTCTTTCCTTCCTCTTCCTTCCTTCTTTCCTTCCATCCTTTTTCTCTTCTTTCTTTTTTCTTTCTTTCTTTCTTTCTCTTCCTTCCTTCTCTCTTTTTTCTTTCTCTTCCTTCCTTCTTTCTTTCCTTCCGTCACTTTTAAAAAAAAAAACTTTTAAAAAAATAATTTTAGATAAAAACCTTCCTAAAAATTAAATTTCAATTAAAAACATTCAAATTCAATTAATTAAACCTAATTAATTAATTATATTTACAATCACTTTAACTTCAATTAATGCCTATAATTTCTGTTCTGTGAGTTTACACAAAAATTTTATTCAGAAAACGATTTGCACACGGCTTGAAAATTTTGCACAGAAGCCGCCAAACAGAGTGAACATTGTGTTCAGGCTCCCTCCTGCTGGCCGCGATTCCCCGCTCTGCCCTGTCCCCACCTCCAAAGCAAGGTAAGTGCTGTGGGGGGAGCCGGTTTGGGGGCCGGGGACTGGATCAGGCCTGGGAGCTGGCGCGGCCCTGTTTGGGGGCCCAAGAGCCAGCTTGGGAGCCCGGGGACCAGCACGAGGGCTGGCTCGGGGCCCGGGAGCCAGTGCGGGGTGGCTGGGGGGCCAGCTCTGGGCGCAGGGCAGCTCAGGGATCCAGGAGTCGGCGCGGCCCTTTTCGGGAGCCTGAGGGCTGGCTCGGGGGCCCAGGGACCAGCGTGGGGGCGATCTCAGGGCCCGAGGCGGCGCGGGGGCCTGGGAGCCAGTGCGGCCCTCTTTGAGGGCCCAGGGGCTGGCTCAGGAGCCCAGGGGCTGGCGCAGGGGCCTGGAAGCTGGCCCAGGGACCGGCTTGAGGGTGCGGGGGCCAGCATGGGGCGGCTTAGGGGCCAGCTCAGGGCACGGGGCGGTGAGCCGGCGCGGCCCTGGTCGGGGTCTTGGAAACTGGTGTGGGGGCCCGGGGTCCGGCACAAGGTGTGGGGGCCGGCTCAGGGTATGGGGTCTGGTGCGGGGGCCAGGGGCCGCTGCGACCTGCCTCAGGGGCCGGCTCGGGGCTTAGGCCTTGTAGGGGGCCCCACAATGGGCCTTCGTCTAGGGCCCCAGATAGTCTAAGGCCATCTCTGCTTGAGGAAATACATTGCAATGAAAATTTTCACAATTAATGACTTTTATGCTATATGGCATATCCTGTCGTACAAACTTCTTTCAGAGTTAGCTTCTTAAAATTAAATTTCTACCATAATGAGTAGAGTTTTAAAATTAGGTATTACTGACTTACAGCCCTTCATTTATTTATTTATTTTTAATTGTACAGGCTTGCATAGAATAACTGAAAGAGCAGGTCTACTTAGAAGCTCTGAAGACAAAGCTAATTTCAGTGAAAACACATAAGATATTTCTTAAAAACAAAACATATTTAAATCAGGTTTCATTATGCTCCCTTTCAGTGAAATAAAGAGGCATATTACCGGAACTCCAATCTATCACTTTGTCGCTTTACGTACCAATCAGCTCTGCTGGTGTTCAATTAACTACTTATTCCACACCAGGTGCTGGAGAAACTACACTTTCTTTTATATTTTGAATGGAAGTAAAAATAATTGAGCATTGAGAAGTGTTGGGGAAAAGCCAGAGAAATCAAGTTTGTCCCTGTCAGCTGTGATATAATGGTAAATATGTCTGTATTATGAAAGAATGAACTTGATTTAAAAAAAAAAAGAATAGAAAAAGTAAATGTAATAACATGTACGACTATTTCTCCGTGTCAGTCAATGCCCCTTCTTGTTTTTCATATGAAGTCCATGGAAGAAACATTTAGTTTCTCTGTGTGAAAGCCAGATATACCTCAGGTGATAAAACTATACTCTCAAGGCAAAAACAATGAGAGTCCTGTGGCACCTTAAAGACTAAAATTTCTTCAGGCGTAAGCTTTCGTGGGCTCCAACCCACTTCGTCAGATACATAAAGTGGATACTACAGTTGAGAGGTATGCTTACCAGGATGAAGGAAGGCAAGTGCTAGCAAAGTCAATTCAGTCAGGGTAGATGAGACCCATTCACACCAGTTGATTAGAAGGTGAGAGTGTGTGAACAGGGACAATTACTATTTGTAATGTGCTAACCATTTCAAGGCCCTATTCAGACCCAGTCTGAGTGTGTCAAGTTTGCAAATCATTTCCAGCTCTGCTGCTGTGTAAAGGCAAAAACAGTATTTCTCATAAGAGACAGGTTTCATATCACATCATCTCTCCTTAAACATCACCACTCATGGACAACAAACAACTCTGACATATTCCAGATGATGCATTTTATTCCGTTTACCTATTGCATTCAATTGTAACAGTGCAGAACTTTCTTCCACTCATAGAGAAGGTCAGTCAGAATTTAAGAGATAATTCTGCATAAGAGAGAGAATTAGACTATATATGCTGAAGATTTTTTACTAGAAGGCCATAAATTGTAGCTTAACTAGACCTTTCCCCTTAATTTTTTGAAAACTGTATTTACACACACTAAGCACAAAAGGTATGGAATTAAGAAAAAGCATGGTAAACATCATCGTTCTGTTCAATAACTTTGCATGTCTTTCTCATTCTCCACATCCATCCTGCAAATACTACCAGGTATGGTGCTTCTGGCCATGACATAGTCTATTTAATTCACTGTTACTTACAACATTAAGCACTGTGCCTGACAGTATGTGTACACAGAACAACGGCTTTAGAAAATAAGCTTGTTGAAGCAGAAACATTGTCTTCAAATTTGTTTATAAAGTACCTAGAAAAGTGATGACACTAAAGCTATTTAAAAAGTAAGGGGAATAATATTTTATTTCTGACTCTAAGAATTTGTATAAATGACATTTTTTGGTCTGGTATGTACTTGAGCTTTATTATGTGAAATTTGACACTGGGAGTATTCTTCATGAAGAACATCAGTCCTTTCATGACTTCTTTTGTCATCGGAATATCTGTCATTAAAGCCCACACATAAGTATTTGGTTTCACTTCAGTGTTCATACTTTTTGGATGCTTTATATTGAGTTAACTAATTCCCAACAACTTTCCTGAGGCTTCTAGTACTATTTGCAGGCCTGCAGTTTAGAGTCACACATGGTGGGTGCTTACAGTTATCCGTTAACATTTCTAGATCAATCAGCAAATGCTTGTAAAGAGCCATGAAGCCATAAAACACTATACAGTACAAGTAAATAAATATTAATATTTCTATAAATACAGTAAATTGAAATTCTCCACCTATACCTACCTATATCCAGAGGGATAGCCATGTTAGTCTGTGTACAGCAAAAACAATGAGAGTCCTGTGGCACCTTAAAGACTAACACATTTCTTCAGGCATAAGCTTTCATCGGCTCCAACCCACTTTGTCAGATGCATGAAGTGGAAACTATGACTGAGAGGTATATACACACATGCCAGGGTGAAAGAGGGCAAGTGTTAGTTAGCAAAGTCAGTTCAGTTCAGATAAATGAGGCCCATTTACATCAGTTGATTAGAAGGTGAGAATGTGTGAACAGGGACAATTACTTTTTATAATGTGCAAACCATTCCAAGGCCCTATTCAGACCCAGTCTGACTGGGTCAAGTTTGCAAATCAGTTACAGCTCTGTAGTTTCAAGCTGTAGTCTGTTTTTAAATTTTTTTGTTGAATTATAGCAACTTTCAAATCAGCTACTGAGTGTCCAGGGAGACTCAAGTATTCTCCTACTGATTTATGGATGTTACCATTTCTGATGTCCGATTTGTGTCCATTTATTCTCGGACATAAGGACAGTCTGGTTTGGCCAATGTACATGGCAGAGGGGCATTGCTGGCACATGATAGCATATACCATATTAGTGGATGTGCAGGTGAATGAACTCCTGATGGTATGGCTGATGTGGTTGGGACCCATGATGGAACTGGATGCAACCATACAGCAAGAACATTAATGCAGGAACCTATCCCTGCAAAAAACACTGCTGCCAACTCTGCCCACACATTGACTCCAGTGATACCATCTCAGGTCCCAACCACATCAGCCACACCATCAGGAGCTCATTCACCTGCACATCTACTACTGTGGTATATGCTAGCATGTGCCAGCAATGCCCCTCTGCCATGTACATTGGCCAAACCGGACTGTCCTTGCACCAGAGAATAAATAAAAAGAAAAGAAACTTGGAGCTGCATTTTAATAGTGTTCAGCTATAGAGGTCTTGCAAGACTCCAGAAAAGATGGATTATTTATTTGAGGAACTAAAAGATGTATAATTTTTTTGAAGAACTATTATTTATTATATCATAATTACAGATAGATAAAGGCATACTTTTCATATGGCTGGCATTAACAAAACATCTGTCTGAATGTATTTCATTCTTACATCTATGTTGAAAGAATTAATAAAGGGTTAAGGGTTCAGAGGAAAATATTTAAACCTGAAATTAACCACTCAGCAAAAAGGGAACAGGGTCTCCCTTATTGAAAAAGAGCTGCAGTAAGCACTTCCACCCCTGTGAACATGACAGTGTCTGAATAAGTCTAGGAATGAGGGAAGGCACTGCTTTAATTGAGTAAAGGCTACTAAGTATGAAGCATAATGATGTTCATTAATAAGTCTTTCATTGACAATAATTTTATATAATTGGACCTCATATTTCCAAGCCCAGTGGAATTAAACTTCTATTGTTTCCACTTCTAGGTCAATGATTGTTTCAGCTGAGGGAAAGGCCTTGGTTATTTGAAGGGCCCTGCAGAACACAGAATCTTCTCCTCACCCCCTGGAAAGTTTGGAATGATTATTAAGACAGGTTCAGAAGGGGGAAACCATGCCATACTGTTACAATGCACGCCCCAAAAAGGTTAGCTGCTGCCAAAGTGCCCACTCTCTGTCTTGGGCCCTGTTTTGTTAACACATAAAAATATTTGTTATCATATAAAAGTAACCTGGAAGATTAAGACTGCACTGCATCAGTGGAAATTCCCAGACGTACCACTGTCACCAGCCTTCAGTGTTCCATCCACCCTGAATTTCTCGGGCTCTCTCTCTTCAGGGCCCTAGGTTTGACATATCTGCTGTATACCTTGTAGATCCACTGCACTTGGATAGTTTGTATTTATGTCTTCAAGAGAATCATCTAGTATTCCATATCTGCTTTATATTTGGCTGCATGATTGAGTCAAGCCAGGACCCTCCCCCGCTTCCCGACTGAACATGGCTTATGCCTCACTCTCTTATCAATGACAATTTTGGCACAGAACAGTAAATGGAGCAACAAACCTGTTTTCTTCCAATAAAATATATGTCTATTATTTAATGGAGAGAGCAAGTAGAAAGAAATTTTTAAAAGATAATGTAAGAAAATCTACTAGCATAGAATTCTTTTTTCCTCATCCAATGGTTTCAAAGCCAAAACAGCTTATACTAGTTTAAAGTCATTACAATATAACAGATGAAAAACGGCAGAAGAATCACTAAATTTGAGAGCTCTAATAAAACTACACAAAAGAAGTGGATGAAAGCGGACTTACTTTACATTGGTATGCATAGGGTATAACAAAAAAAAATTCTTCTTATAGTGCTTTAAAAAATCATCTGGTTAACATCCCTAAATGAAAATTTAATATGAAAATTCATATTGGTTCCACCCCACTGACTGCAAAAATGATGTGTGAGTCAGAGTGCGTGGCATGTGCATGCTAATGACTAAGGAAAAGCCCTCTACAGTCTCTCAGCAGGTAGGAAATCGTGTCTAGTGGGATTTTGAAAAAAACACACAAAGGAAGGGAGGAAGACCCATGATGACCTCAGCTTCTTCCATATTTTAGCACTGTTCTATTTTCATATCAGATGGTAAAAAGACCTGCATTTGATGCTTTTTGCTCTTTTTGATGGCGGAAAGAGATCAAGTATTTTTCTCAACTTTCAATGTGTCACTTTACCATACTGATTTTAAAATATCTATATAAACTCCTTACAATTATATAAACACTTTTAGGTCAAAAGATTACAATGTGTAATCCTATTATCCTTTACGGAAAGCAGCCATCCTGTGGAGTACTTGAAAATACTATACTTGAAAGTCCAACCAGCACTTGGGAGCTAACCAAGGATTCTTGCAGAAGAAAACTTCAGTAACCACAGCTGATCAGACCAACCCTCTCTGTTTAACATCACACTAAAAGGACAGTATTTTGAAAGCATAATGATTTCTAATGCCCTGCTAAAAGGATTGATTAAATACAGATTCAAGAAAAGAGTGATAAGTTCCAAAGGGGTAGCCATGTTAGTCTAGGTCAGCAAAACAAACAAGCAAACAAGAAGTCCTGTGGCACTTTTAAAGACTAACAAATGTATTTATCGCATGACCTTTTGTGGGAGAAAATCCCACTTCGTCAGATGCTTTGAAGATGGGAAACTTACAGAATGAGAGGAAATTAAATGCAGGGAAATGTATGACACAGGATCAGGTCAATCTGTAACAGCAGATCAGAATAGCTGCTGGGATTCAAACACTGGAGAACAGCATATATAGGAAGGTGAGGTCAAATCACCTGTTGTAATGAGAATAAAATCCATAGTCCCTGTTTAACCCTGAGGCAACGGAGTTGTATTTACATATAAGTTCCAATTCTGCAGTCTCTCTTTAAAGCTGTGAAATTCCAAAGGGGTAGCCGTGTTAGTCTCTTAAAGCTGTGATTTGTTATTCATTTGTTTGAGTACCACTATTAACAAGTCGTCAGTGGAGTGGAAGATATTCCTCTCCACGCTTACAGACAGCCCCCCAACCTAAAACAGATACTCACCAGCAACTACAGACCAAACAACCGAAACATTAAAGGAGGAACATATCCCTGCAACAGACCACGTTACCAACTTTGCCCCTATATCTACACAAAAGACACCACCACAGGACCAAATCAAGCCAGTTATTCCATCAAGGACTCATTCACCTGCTCATCCACCAATGTGATTTATGCCAGAAATGCCCCCCACTTTATATATTGGACAAACAAGACAGTTGCTATGCTAAAGAATAAATGGACACAAATCTGACATCAGAAATCACAACATTCAAAAACCAACAGGGGAACACTTCAATCACCCTGCTCACTCCACTGATGACTTGTTAATAGCAGTACTCTGGGAGGGCCCGTGGACCACACTGAGGCCAGCTGGGGCTGAATTTTGGGGGAGGCTGGGGCCCAGGGCTGCAGTCCCTAAAGCCCCTGCCTTAATCAAGCCCTAGCTGCAACCACGAAGCATGAACATAAGACAAACTGGATGTGAGGTCCCATGCTGCTGGCTCTGCCTCTTACAACCAGAAGGACCCCATCATGATTGTGCACTCAAATTTGTCCATCTCGCTCTTACAATTCCTTAAGTTGTTTGTCCCCATAACTCCTATTGGAAGGGTGTTCCAGAACCTCTTGCCTCCGATGGCAAGAAACCTTCTTCTAATTTACAATTTCAATTTGTTCATGTCCCATTTATACCGTTTGTTCTTTGGCCAACATTGTTGTTGTCTTAACTTAAACAGCTCTTCATTCTCTGTGGTATTGACCCCTCGACGCATTTATAGACAGCAGTTATGTCCCTTCTCAGCTAGACGTCAGCCTTCTCTCTGCTAGGCTAAACAAGTGAAGCTCTTCCAGTCTCCTCTCATCTTAGTATTTTTTTGTATCTGTACCAATGTAAATTCAAGCAATCAAGAAAACAATAATAGGACTTAAAATTCCGTCCTCTGAGTAAAAGGGAACACACTGTGATGGACATCGCTATATAGCAGTGAAATATCAAAATGCGGTGTAAGTCTCAAAAGTATTTCAAAAGATGACATCCTCAAGAACCTCCAAAATTAAGAACTGACCTTTCGAAATAGGGATCATTCATATTGAGATGAATCACATCAGCTTACCGAGCTACAAGTAAGTCTGAGCAGATATTGCAACTTCCTCATCATAAGACAGACTTCCTGGATTTATGAGGCTATCTTCTTTGAAGCAGGAAAATGAACAAAATTTATGTCTACATTGATCCTGATTAGGTTCAGAATATAAAACTGTACAATGTACAGCATACACTAATATAGCCTAGTAAAAGTTTATGTCTGAGTGACAGAAACCCTTAAACAGGTTTTATAACGAAAGGGTTGACACAATCTCAAATAAAGTAGCTGTGGTTTGCAGACAGTGATTGCTATAGTTTCTGGCTTTCATTATTCTATTTTTTAAATTAGTAAATTTTAGAGAAGAAAAAATTGTTTTATAAACTGTAAACAACATTCA
This sequence comes from Pelusios castaneus, assembly GCA_007922175.1. Lineage (NCBI taxonomy): Eukaryota > Metazoa > Chordata > Testudines > Pelomedusidae > Pelusios > Pelusios castaneus. The sequence continues at coordinate 3,269,023 of ML685888.1, read as the reverse complement.
GTGTCTTCAATCTAATATTTGTATATTCATGTTCAAGAAGACACATGATACCATTTGAAGTGTGCCACTTAATTATCAATCTCACTTTAACATCCTCCAACACCACATCTACCTACGTTTATTGACACCCATCACCATACTATAGCAACTCTGTGCCACCCAAGCATAAGACAAACGATTGCATCTCACTCTTCCTTATTTGCCAGTTTAATTTTTTTTTAAATTTTTTTCGATGATTATGGAACATATTATTTTTAAATGATTACAGAATATAAAAGAATGGTGGTATGAGTAAGAGTAGTGGGCCAGAAAGATGTAGTTTCAAATCCAGGATTTAAGCTCATATCTAATGCTGACTATTGCACAGTAATGAAAAGATGTTGCACTCTTCTGATTTATTAACTGCCTGCTTCTTTCTCATCTTTCATTGAGGTTGTATTGCTGGTGGAAATTAAAAGTATCATTGCATTAAAAAACCCCAAAACAACAAACAAAAAACACAACCACAACCACAACCTCATTAAATGAGACCCTAAAACAGTGTTTAAATGGAATGTGTGAGCTACTATTGAGGGCAAAAGGAGTTACTGAATTTTCACAGTCACTGTATTATCTGTATGATATATACTACATTACTATACAATTTGGAACATTGTTTAGAGAGCACGATGCATATTGGAAGTATACCAGGGTATTTTTAAACAATATTATCAGATTATTATGTATACTTTGCTTTCAAGATAAGAAATGCTTTAGACGATTTCTATGTCTCACTCACAAAGAGGCAATATTCACATGATCAAAAATAAAAAGTATTTTTCATAATCAAGGCCTCACATCATCTCTTCCCCAGGACTTACTCTAACACTTCAAACTCTTGAGAAGCTTCAATTGCCTTTTTAATAATACCAACATGTCATACAAATGTTTCATTTTCCTCCTCTCAAAAGTGGAATTTCCGTTCTAAAATTACACCAGCCTCAGACTGAGGATAGACAAGATTCAGCTCTGCAACAATGTAGCCCTTAGCTTAACCTACACTTGGCCTGCGTGTATGTATTCATCTATAGATCACATATGTATTCTTTCTTTATAGATTATTGTCATTATAAATTTATACTTAGTATAAATTCATAAATTAGCACGATTTTTATATTGATTGCTAGAATGCAAGATACCTTACAGGCCTGCATAAGAAATTATACAGTTTGTAATGAAACAGCTAAAGGGCGTAGGTATAAATCGAATAGAACTTGGAAAGTTAAGCTAATATTAAATTGAAACTAGACATAGGTGGGGTCTGTTTGTTCATCAGTGTTTAGTGAGCCACAGATTCAGACGGCTATATTTTGATCATGACACCCAGGTCAGTAAACAGAAAAATAACTCGGGACTTGACAGCTTAGACCCTTGACATTTAGTAAAACACTGCAAAACCCACAAAAATCTCCATAAATAATAAAGGGGAAAATAATGGGACATTCTGGAGGGCAGACATGGGTTAATCATACGTCAATCACATGCACAAACCTCTTGATCAATAACATATATGTACCCCTACAATTTCTGGGGTGATCTCCCTATATTCGGGTAGAGAAGGAGGCCCCAAATTAATCAGTGCTAGACAGCGTATAATGAGAGGATATAAAGGGACCAACCCTGTTGCTAAGGGTAGTTTTTAGCTTTTCTTCTGGCTTCTAACTTTTTAGCTTTCTTGACTTCCAGCTTAACAGTCTAAGTATGTTGTTATAGTTATTTAGTATTGCCAGGCTCTCACCTCTCCTGTCAAGCCAAGGAACTGGACATCTCCCTCTCCACCAAGTTGTTGGACAGGTGTAAATATATTAACCAGAAGTATACATTTTTCAATATAAATTCTAAAAGGCATCTATTATAGTTTAAATTATAAACCGCGTATTTCCTGTATGTATCAAAATAAAAGTACATGGTAATTTGGCTATCAATTTACTCATTAAACCTTTCTTCGATTCTTTGTTTATTATTTATGCTTCTTGCTATAAAAGGTTTTTATAAAATACTTTATAAAGTATAAGTGTAACAATTTCCTGTTGGGCATCCCTTTTTTAAATTTTATCTGTGGTCGGATTCAAGCAAGAACCCAAATGCCCTGGTAAGATCTATTGGCAATATCAATCCAAATTCCAAATCATCAAGAATCTGGCTACAAACCATGAAGCTCATAATACAAAACCATGTATTTTCATATATTTCAACCACATATTTCTGTGCAAAACCATGAGCTGAAGTGTCCCTAGCCTCTGTTTGCTAGAAGCTAGGGATGGGCAACAAGAGATGGATCACTTGATGATTGCCCTGTTTTGTTCATTCCCTCTGAAGCACCTGGCACTGGCCTCTGTTGGAAGACAGGATACTGGACTAGATGGGTCTACCCACTATGGCCATTCTTAAGTACATACAAACGTAATCAGTTTAAGATCCAGTGTCTTACATGCTGACAGGGCTAAACACAGGAACCTTTACTACTGCAGAGGGAAATCCCCTGCTCCCCAGCATTTGCTTCTAGCCCTGGAAGGGCTTAAAATAACAAAATTTGAAATAGTTGTATTTTTTTGTTATAAAAAGCTATTGTAGAGCTACTGAGCTCTGTAGTTAGACATGTTAACTATAGAAAAACATTTCTAAAATAGTTTCTTTATAATGTGATATGCAGAATCTATGATGTGTGATTCAAAATAAAGATTTTTTTTGATTTTTTTTTTAGTATTCTTTTGGATGGCCTTCATAATGCATCCATCCACTAACAGTTATATCAGTGCAAGCACTCTGGCATGGACACGCACTGCCAACACAAGTATCTTAGGGTGGACCTACAAAAACAATTTAACTACTGCGGTGGCTGTATGCAACTTAGGTTGACTTAATTTTGTAGGATATATCTATAGTGCAAACAAACAAATAAATAAAAACACTAACGAGCTTCTGAGTTTGGGTCTACAGACTTAGACTTCCAGGGGTCGCGCTATAGTTCTAAAACTAGCCACACAGACATTCTTCCCACCCTCCTTTCCAGGTTGCAGAGTCTGAGTAGGGGTGTCTACACTGCAGTTTAAACTTGCGACTGGCTCATAGCAGCTGATTCAGGCTTGCAGGACTTAGGGTAAGGAGTTGTTTTACTGCGGTGTAGACGTTCAGATTCAGTCTGGTGTCTGGGCTCTAGGGCCCTGCAAGGGGGGGTTTTAACACCTACCTGGACTAAAATATCCAGGTCAAGTCTGCACTACAAATTTACATTGGTATACCTATGTTGCTCAGGGTGAAAAATCTACACCCTATGAACGACAGAGTTATACCAATCAAACCTGAGGTGTAGACAGTGCTTTGTTGATGGGAGAGCTTCTCTGATTGACATAGCTATGGCTTCTCGCAGAGGTGGCTAACCTATGCTGACAGGAGAAGGTCTCCCATCAGAGTAGTTATGCCTTCACAAAAGCTTTACAACACCACAGCTGCATCAGTGTAGTGCTGCACAAGTGGACAAACCCTCAGCCTCCAGCCTCAGATTAGCTGACCCACATTATACATGCACACTGAGCAAGCTCATGTTTTCTCACTTTTGTAATATTGGCAAGTTGCTGTGCAGTGTCTGCCAGATATATTTCTCAGTAAACCCTGAAATCATTAGTGGTTTTCAGTTAAACATCTGCACTGAAATGTGACAGATTTTGTAGTTTAAACATTAAAATAGTGCTTGTTGAGTTAACCATGATGAATTTACATATTTCCCTTTTCTGTGTGTGCAAGTATAAAAAGCTTTTAAGTCTATCTAAAGAAATGAATCATCAAATGTTGTTCACAATGTACAAACAGATCAATAGTTCTTTATACCAAAGTCCTTGGTGTTGTGTGTTCTAATTTCTAAACCTTGACAGCTCGCTAGATCCTATATTAAATATATATAATTGTCCTAAATTCACATTTATCTTTATTTATACAACAAAACAGCCAGGATTATCCAACACCAAACCTAGAAAATCTAATAAAATAGATACAGTATTAACATTATAGCTTTTCAATAATAATGTATTTCCATTCCTGATTTAAAGTGCACTCCGTTTTTATTGAAACAAAACCAAAAAATGTTACTCAATTTTCACTTGTTAAACTGAGCATAGGGAGTCACTTCTAGATCATTTGATAATCAATGTCCTGAAAGCATTACCCATTGTAACTGCTTAGTACTGTATATACTGGCAATGCAAAAAGAATTCACATGGTGTTACAGCTTCAAAATTCATTTTTGGGGGAAAAATATGCATAGAATTTACATGATACATATCAAATGACAGTGAGAGTTTCCGAAAACAAAGATTAACTGAATTTATAGAAAGGCTACAAGAGTCTAGCTGAAACCCAGACCACTTTCTACCATATTGTGTTATGTCTCTATATATTACCTATTGTATGGAGACCTCCTATGACACCAGACATAAAGAATAGTTTAAGGAAGTCCCACTTTTGACTCTGGTTGAGGAAGTCCGAGATTCTGCCAATATCGATTGATCTGTTTGTTCATTTTCTTTAGCCTTCACTCTAAAACCTAGCTGACACAGATGTTTATCAATGCACTTTTATCTATTCAACTTTTCAATAAGGGCTGAATCCTGCAAGTTGCTGAGCATCCTGGCCCTGATCCAGCAAAGCACTTTGGCACTCAAGAAAATCTATGTGAGTAACACATGTGAATAAGTGCTTTACTGGATGAGGACAAGATTGCTCAGCACCTTGCATGATCAAGCCTAAAACATCTATTATTTGATCCCTAAAGCAATTACTTTTGTGAATCCATCTCTCTCCTCTTCCTTCTGCCTCAGAACATGAAAATATTATCTTTATTACACTTGTCAAGTGATACTGTTTAATAGCTGGAATCTGAATCTTCTATGTTTTCGGGGGCTTAGCTATAATTTTCCAGCTCAAAAATAAGATGTATCAAGAAAAAGACACAAATATGCTAATTAAAAGAGCGCCTGATTAATACCAAGTTGAATGAGTATAAAGTATATAAAAGATGAACTAGGCATTTTGAAGGAAAGGAACAAAAATTATGAAAGATAACAGATGTAACTGAAAAATGGTTTATTCTTTCCAATAACTTTCTTTAAACCATGCCATTTGGTATTCTTTCTCTCTCTCTAATTTGAAATCCCCACTGATCCACTTTCCTGCTAGGAGGATTTAACTGAACATCCTAAATTCTTGGTTGTATAGGAAAATCCAATTTACAACTAAATGTATGACAGATTAATATGAGTATAGCTACTTTTTCACTAGTGATTGTGAAGTAGTAACACAGCTCTTTCCGAAATCAAAATGTCTGTAACTGTTCTTTTGGAAACCTCTGTCAGCCATGTAAAATTATGAGTCAGACTATATTCCTGGATTTTTTAAAAAAACTATACGAGAACTTCTTTTTCATATTAAGAGATCATAAAAGATCATAATTTTAGCAATATATAATCCTATTTGAGGTCTGAATTAATTTTGTAAAACAATCCTGTTATTTCAATCCCTATTGAATTGTTTGCTTTTCCTTTTAAATCATATACATTTGTTTAGAAAAGTAAACTTGCTCACCGCAAAATTATGAAGTTTATGGAATCAATATGTTAATGCAATCTTATATTGCGTAAACTTAGTATAAAAATTCTCTCTTTAATTCCACATAAATTCCATCAAAAATATCTAAAGAATTAAACTCAGTATTTAGGTAGCAATGTATGGTTTTAGTGATATTAGTGTACTAAGAAGAACAGTTCTCTGACAGTATCTATAAACTGTCATCTTTAACAGAATAAGCCTGTCCTTTTGCCTAATATTTTCAATTGGCTGTAGCTTTTATTTTCCAAATATTTTTCTCTACAAAGATAGGCTTCATTGGTATTTATAATAAATAGGAAACCCAGAATATAGCCAATCAGTAGCTAGAACAGAAGTGTGTTGGTTGAATTGCATAACGTATCTAAGAATCATAGTTGGAGGCAAGGATTGATGATCCTATATCATTGGGCAGAAGAGATTACTCATATCACAGAAGTTACTTCATGTATGTGTGTTCTCTGTCTGGCACAGTAGGCTGTTACACTACACACACAATAAAGAATAGAGTGCTTGTAACTGCATAAGAAGACGACAGCAAACTCACTATGCATCCTGGCTGTTGAAATTCTACGTCAATGTTAAGTGAAAGGATAGGAGCCATTCTTTCAGGAAAATGTCTCTTTGGTTTTCACATTAAAGAATAGGAAACTATGGAAAAATAAAAATAGGCAGTGGATCTAAAGAAAAGTTGGGTTTTGCTAACAATAGCTGTTGAGTGAAAAATTTAATTCTACCCAAAACACACCTGAGAAATGGGAGATTTACTGACAAATTTCAACAACCTATCCAAATTATGCTATGCTAAGTAAAATTGACTAACTATTCTCCTCCCCGCTACCTCCTGCAAGCAATTCATCAGATCAAATTGGTTCCTGGTAAACTAGACAACAATTCTAATGGATATCTACACCACTGCCTCTGAACTTTCTCATCCAACAGTAGGAAAATAGACGAAAATTACTCACTGGTAATTCTTGTTGTTGTAGTTCTCTATTCTCCCATCCTACTAACAGTTTTCATCAAAGTTAAGACTCCATTTACTAAGACACAAGGAGGCAAACTATATGTCAATCGAGTTTGGTCTACAAAGCAACTATCTCCAGAAAATAGACTTCCGCACTGAGAAAAAAGTTTAAGTATGGAGATGTAGAAGATTAGAGGATATTAGGCAGCAACTCTCCCATAAAGTTTGGGAAGAAAATAGGACTGGAAAAGATAGGACTATGACATAAGGAATTACAAGTGAGTAATCTTCCATTATTGGATTCACTCTGTCCTTTTTCCTGAGAAGGACAATATATGTAATGAGCAATACCCACCAAACAAAGCATTTTACTATTCTGCTTGGAGAGCTCTCTGACTGAAAGCAATACCCTCACACCTCACTGACTGCTTTATGATCACATATGGAAAAGTCCATGTTTCTCGTCTACTCAACACAGCTGAGAAAAACAAACCATCTAGCAGGATAACATTTCGTCAGGATGGGATGTTGGTACTCAGTTTCCCAACAGACAAGATGCAGCTCTTCATTTATCTAGGAATGTGACATGGTTCAAATGTTGTCAAACCTCTCTAAATAATCCTGTGCTAGAAAAACAAAATTTCAGTGCAGATTTAACATCTAGGGGCTGGAGTCTTCTGTTCTAAGAAGCAGCAGACTTTAGACAGAGAGCTGGGAGAACAGCAGAATTGTTTATGTGGAATCCCATATTTAACCTTCAAGATTAACTCTTGTAGGAGATGGAAAGTCACATTCTCTGAAAGGAGCTGCAGATGTGGAGGACTGGGTGCGAGGGGAGTGAAAATAAGAAATGTAAGTTAATGTTTTAACTGTTCATAAGATGGACGGGTGATGGAGGAGAATGGGGAAGGCTTGGAAGATTATGATCTCTGTTTTAGCTATGTTGACCTTGAGCTGACGGCTAAAGATCCACAAGGAAATGGCAGAGAGACTGGCTGAGATTTTAGTTCAAACAGAAGAAGACAGGTCTGAAGCACACAGGTAGATCTGTTAGTCATTAGTACACAGATTGCAGTGGAATTTGTGTCCGCAGGTGACATTATTCAGAGATAAGGTGCAGAAGAAGAAAAGAAAGAGAGCTGGGACAAAGTCCTGAAACTCACAGAAAACTGAAGGTGGGAGGATAAGGGTCTCCAAAGGATTAGATATTAGAGAGGGAGACGGAGAACCAGGAGAAAACAATGTCATGGAAATCAAAGGGAGGACAGGATTTCACGTTAAATGTGTTGAAGGTTACTGGCAGGTCAAGGAGGATGAGGGTGCAATACTGGTTCTGAACTTTTGACTATGAAGAGGTCAATAGAGACGTTGGCGAGAGAAGTTTCAATGGAATGTAAGGCATGGAAGCAATCTTGGAGAACGTCTAAGTTGGAATTTGAGAAAAACTCCAGACAGTTTATAGACAGAACATTCAGTGATCTTAAAGATGAAAGAGAAAAGGGCTGGTACTTGGAGATGCAAGTGGGATCAAAGGTCAGTTATTAAAAAAATGGGAGAGAATAAAGAATGTTTGTGTTCTTGAGGACAGAGACATACAAGAGCGAAGTGTTATGGAGAAGAGTAAGGAAGAAAATGAGAATGGACACAAGTGAGATCAAGGGATGGGATGGGTCACTGGAGCAAGCGGAGGGGTTGGCAGACAAGAGTAGATGAGAAACTTCTGCATCTATGATAAGGAAGAAAGAAGGAGGGGGGAGGAAGGCAAGGCAAGCTGAGGGAAAAGGTCATGACATATTTTATCAGTTTTCTATTGGAAGATTCTCTGCAGAGTCAGAAGTGGAGGCAGGAGGAGGAGAAGTTTTGAGAAGTAAGTCAAAGATAGCAAAAAGGCAGTTTGATTTGCAGGCATGGGATTCAATTAAGTTGGAAACAAAGTCTAGGGAGATGGCAGAACAGAAGGAGTTCTGCTGCAGAAGAGGGAAGTCAACCTGATTTCAGAATTTCCGCTAGAGATGCTCTGCAGTGAGACAGCAAGACTGCAGGAAGCAGATATTTAGGGTTGGCTAAAGCAAGGATTTGGCATAACCTTGTTTTCTAGAGAAGACAAGGTACATTGTAGTGTGCCGCAAGGGAAACAAGGAGCTGACTGAGAGGTGATGCTCAGACTGCAAGAGTCTATGAAGAGCCGAAGTACCACATATTCATCCTCAGTGTTCCACACACACATCCCCACGCTAGAGGACGGATGTATAATTTTTTATATTATGCTATATCTGCACTGTAGACTTCCCCTCAATCACATAGATTTCCCTCTAAGCTAATAATGGCCTACATTATATAAAAAAGGCCATTCTAACACTAAAGACCCTCCAAAACATGTTTTTAGTCAGTGAGTTCAAATAGATCTGGCAATGGTTTCAAGCTTAATAATGGAAACGTTGACTAAAATAAACTGGATACTGGACCCTGAGAAAATAAATATGTTAGACAAATGTCTATGGCAACAGGTTAATACTTGAACGAGAATTTTCCTGAATTTTTTAAAATTGTATTTAAAGGATTTTGTGTGATGAGATGCCTATGAATGAGGGGTGATTATAGCTATTGGGCTCAGCATTGCAAAACAAGTTATTATACTTCATACTGGTAACAGCATGCTTGTTTCTTTTACTCTTGCAGGGGTCTATTATTTTCACCACTTAACCAATGCAATTTTCCTCATTTCTCACAAGAACATTGCATTTTTTGAAACAGGCAAGAGTAAATTTTCCTTTTAAAGTTAAAAATACACGTCACTGAAATCCTCATTTAAAACTTTATTCTTTGAGACACATTTTTACATCGTCCTTTTGGAGAAATTGTTCATGAAAAAGAAAAATAATGAATAATAAGAGGAAAAATATAAACACAAACCATTACAAGTAAAACAAAAATCAATTCAAGTAGTTCCCAATGAACAGGAACAAGTTTAAGTTTCTACATTAAACCAGTCCATTCCACTCTCACAATAGTAAGTAGAATAGGGGTCGTCCAACCCTCCCATTCCCTCTCCCTCATCAAAATACAGACCAAAAATTCTTCCTCCCCTTTCTAACCACTCCTCAAAAAAGAGGTCAGTCTTTACCTCCATTAAAATTAAACCAACCCCTGTACTTCCTTCTGAAATTATGTTACCAGCCAATCAGCAATCGGGCTTCTCTAACATTCAGAAACACTTTTAATGCTGTGAGAGTCTCTTAGGCAGCTCTCCGAATGCTGAAGAATGCTGACTGACTAGTGATGAGGCCACTTTTTCTTCTGATGCAGGGGTCGGCAACCCCCGGCACGCGTGCCAGATCTGGCACACAGGCCGAGCCTGAGCAGAACGCGGCGCCACTCAGGCTCCCCTGCTGGTCCCACAAACTGCGCAGCTAGCAGCTGCGGCCCGTGGCTGAGGGCCCCTGCTGGCCCCGCCCCCTGCTGGACGGCAGGAGGGGAGTGGAGGGGAGCAGAGCAGGTCGCGTCACCCCACCTGCCCGGAGCCACGCCGCTGCCAGCAGGGCAGAATCAGCCCCGGCCATGGTCAGCAAGGGGGCGGGTCGGCCCAGCCCGGCCAGAGCCACCGCTGTTGGTGGGCAGCCTCCGGTTCCTGGCCCTGGCTCCCGCCAGCAGTGGCGGCTCCGGGTGGGCCAAGCCGACCTGCCCGCCATGGCCGGAGCCAGCTTTGCCGCAGCGGCGCGGCTCTTGGCCGGCCGAGGAGGGGCGACGTGACCCACTCCACTCCTGCTGTCCAGCAGGGGTCCTCAGCCGTGGGCCACTCCTGTGGACAGGAGCCAGCCTCAAGGACAGAAACCGGAGGCTGCCCACTGGGGGATACCGGCCCAGGTCCCGGCCAGCAGGGCACTGGAAGCCTGGCCCCACCCCCTTTTCGCTTTGCCCCTGGCACCTGCTAAAGGTGCAGTGGGCAGGGCTGGCACAGGGGCCGTCAAAGGTTGCTGGCCCCTGTTCTGATGGAACGTACAATTTTTGAAGATGCAGCCTTACTTTAATAAACCTACTTAACATGTGCTGTAGTGGAAAACAAGACTGCTCCATAGACACTATACATACACTAAGGCTATGTCTACACTTATTAAAGTGAGTTCAAATTAGTTAATTCGAACTAACTAATTCAAATTAATTTTAGTTAGTTCGAATTAACTTAATTCTAACTAGAAAAATTTAGTTTGAGTTCAATGGGCCGGTTAGTTCAAACTAAGCAATTAGTTCGAACTAACATGGCCACATTGGTTCATTCGAACTAACTAGTTCGAATTAACCCTTAGTTCGAATAACATATTCAAATTTATTAGTTCGAATTAAGGAAGCCCTTAATTCGAACTAATTAAAGCCTAGTGTAACCATGGCTTTAGTTAGTTCGAATTAAGCTTCCTTAATTCGAACTAACTTGCCAGTGTAGACATAGCCTAAGAGATCAGATTCTAGTACTTCCCACAAATCAAAGATGATGTTGCCCCACTACACATCAGTCTGTTGACCTTCCTGTTCACCCATATTTATCACATGAACATCAATCATGGGCATCATTTCAGCACTCTAATTAAATTGAATAACTGATAAGGAATGTTCTCTGTGAGCAACATTCACAGCATTGTCTTTTTGGAATGGTTACACCATAAAGTCTGATTAACACTTCTTGGAAAAAAATACCCACTCCCCCCCCCCCCCAGTACAACTGCCCGACTGAGGAACAGCCAGGGCTATGCTTCCCCTTGGACACCCAGTCTTCTCTACAGCTCTATGCCTTGATAATGCTGCATGCATCTTGGGTTTCTTTTCTTCACTGAAATGGGTCCTGAATCTGACCCTCTTAATAATAAATAATATATGGTATATCTGGTAACATTTGAGACAGGGCAAATACAAAGTAATAAAGCATTTGTAGAGAATAATTGAGGGAATTCAAAAGGACCAATTCAGGCTTCAGAGAATATCTAATATCTGTCTAGGAATGATACATTATAATTTAAGGCCTCAGCCTGATGGCTCAAGAGAATTTCAATACCATTGATTCCCATAAATTTTTTGTTGTAAAATCCAAGATAAAAAACTGCAAAATAAAACAGCAGCTCCAAGAGAAGTTACATACACTGCTAAACACAGTAGCAAATTGCTTGCCAGTGAAAAGGACACAGAAACTAGGACTAGAAGAAAAATTTCTCCCATTTTTTTTTCCTGGTGATTAGGAAACCTCAACCAGAACTGCATCCTTCCTATGAAAAACCAGCTGAAAAGTTTTTGGTGGGGCTGACATATCATTCTTGACAATCTGGGAATGGCTCAATCAATCAAGGACTCAGGAAAAAATATCATACAACTTTCACCATATCGTCTACTTCCAAAAACCAATTTGAACAAGAAATATGCTGAAAGCAGCATGAAAAGGTTTGGTGGCATCCAAAAAGAAAAAAATTACAGAAAATCTTAACAGTGTGTGGGCACTAAGAAATTTTAATGAAACACTTGCTGGTTCTGAGCCCTTCCAGTCTGAACGTGAATGAGATAGTTTTTAGCATTTCCGTGAATCAAGGTGAATGTTTAGTTCAGGACTAGCTACACCTTTGTTCAGATATACAGACAGGTGCTTCCAAAAATAAGAAGTGGGTCCTCCTACCCTACCTAAATTCCAAGAGCTGCCCTTCTCATACACCAAAGCCATAGCTCTCCAGCACAATAAACTAACAAGAACATATATAGTTCAAGAGCACATTAAAAAAGCTAGGATCAACAATGCGTGAAAAACGAAAGAGTTGCACCTTTTTCCAATACACAGAAACACCAGGCTCTTCACCACCCACTTTCAAAGCTGTGTTTTCATATCAATTATTAGCCCATATAAAGATGTCCCCTAATGTTGTCTCATACAAAAACCAGATCATTGATTTTACATAATATTTTGTGCCAATTTTCCTACTGAATAATAAACATTTTTCCACTGGCAGTGACTCACTTCCTCTCTTTTTTCTTCATCTTCCAGTGTCTAATTTCCCTTCAAATTATTTTCCCCACAAGCCTCTCCTTCCATTCATTGCTCCTTCCACCATCTCCACATCCTGCTCCTTCTTTCAGTCCCCAACCTTGCTACTTCCTCTCTCCCTCCTTCTATTCTCTGCTGGGAAAACACTTGACAGCAGTGTTTGCAGAGGGAAGAAAACTGAGAAAAGCAAGACCTTTCCCTCCATCCTCGGATTTGCTCATATTGAGGTTTTTCTTAAAATGTCCTATTGCTGGCTCAAATACTGCCGTAGTTACATTGTTTGATAGTATTAATACTAGGTACAAGGGATTTTTATTTCCATAGTGTCAAAAAGACTGGAAGCAAAAAAATTTAAAAATTAAAAAAAAATAAAACCCAGCTTACACTAAGGCTCGTCCAACTGCTAACAGTGGCGGAGCTACACACTGATGCTTCAGCAACAGTGGACTTTTCCAGATAAACCTTGGCAAATGCAGCCTGTGAGATCAGAGATCACAAAAATTGCAGCCTGCCAAGTAAGTTCCCTTGCTGGCCCAGTGACTGGAAAACAGTCACCAGCCTCCTCAAATGAGAGGCTGAAGTAGGCAAGGAAGCAGGATGTCCTCTAGGGGAGGCAAATAAGATCAAAACCTGCCAGTATCACCACTTCTCCCCTGGCACAAGTAGCGACTACTGACCTGATATCTTTCCCCCTCCCAGATGCATGGGTCTCCAACCAAACTGGGAACAGAGAGGCCGAGAATTACACCATGGCTACAGAATTATTTTAATCCAAACCACCAACACCATTTAGCATCAATAAAGTACTCTTCATCTTCAAAGCTCTCTGCATGAAGTAACTGGCTATTCCACAAGACAGCATTATGAGACTGGTATATATTACCCTCCCATTATAGATTGGAAACTGATGAAGAAAAAAAATTATTTGTCCCAGGCCACAGACAGAGTTTATATCAGGAACTAGGATCGTCTTCTGATGTAATCACTGTAATCTATGACATTTTTATACAAAAGTTCTATTACCATTCCACTCTTTGAAAACCTAAAATTAACTTTTACAAGGAGGACTGGAAAAGAGCTGACAGAGTGAAAAAGAAATCAGACTTGACATAGATGGGCATTAATGAGAAAAATGGAATTAGGAAAAGGTTAGTAAAATAGGAATAGAAATAGTAATAATATAGGAAGGGAGTTGCCTTCATTCCAACACTTCTTTCTGGCATAACACACACTCCCCTAAGTTAAGAGTTAAGTGACAGCTGAGTTTTCAGTCATGTGAGGCTGAGTGCAGTCTTTGCCCGAGGTATACTTTATACTGCTCATTTTTATTTACTTGAATTCCTCTCAGTTTACTTTACTTAAAGTATTTTTGGAATATTCACCTTAGGCTGTTCTGAAAGACAGGCAAAATGAACTTCTAGACACTGATGCAACACATTACTACACCTATAAAATGTTCCTGTTTGTTTGGGGAATGAGGTCTTGATTATACAGCCTTTACTCCTGTGCGTAATACCACTGTATATCTCTTTGAATGTAAAACTTCTTGAAAAAAATTAACAAGATTACTGTTACCAAAAATCAAAAGCCAAATTTAAAATTCATTTGCAATCCATTACAATCCAAGACTTTACAACAGAACATAAATAAATCAAGCTAACAAAAATTTAAAATGATATTATATTGGGAGGGACAGAGGGCCAGATGAATGGAGTCTAAAAGAAGAAGAGAGCAATAAAACAAATAGCATTAAACAGGAACACACAAGTCAACAATGGGTATTCTGGAATGAGAACAAAATATTAAATTTTTTAAGAAATAGAAGGGGTATCAAATCATTAGAAGCAGCAGAACTAAAATGAGGAAAAGATTCAGAACTGAGAAAAATGAAGAGAAAGGGATGATACTTACAAAGAGCTACATGTGAATAAAGTCTAGAGTGAAATCTGTCCCTACTAAATTTAATGGCAAAACCCCCTTTGACTTCCAGGTATTTGGTAATAGCAAAGACAGAATGACTTCCAGCACTGAGTGAATGTGAGTGAAGGAAGCTAACAGGAAGGCGTGGAAAAAGGGGAATAAAAATGGGAAGTAGTCCTGACCAGTTTGGATGCAAGAATGCAAGAATGACCATTTCATATCAGCAAACTCAAGAGAAGATGTTAATGACGTGACGAGAGAGGAGGTATGTGAAACTGAGGGGAAGTAAGTAGTAGATTGCCGCATGATTTTGGACTGATCTGCAGTTACTGAAGAGAGCCTTCTGGAAAACCAGCAGAGAGAGCATTGCAGATAGCAGGGAATAAAACAACAAATATGAGATTGAGGATTTTAGTAATATTAAAAGTAAATCTTGCAGATGTGTGAAATGTTTAGAAGATTTAGCAAGTGGGGGAAGGCAGAGAAATTTTCTAGTAAAAATAATGTGAGGTTTCCAATGCTGAGAAGAGGAATGAAGGGAGTATCTTTGAAAACTGCATTTCTCTTGCTTGAATTTAGCAAATTAATGGCTTCTTTCATAAAAGAGAAAAGAAAATCAAAAGAAGAGTGTCTGTTGCAGCTGTCCCCCTGCTGCATTTATTTTCCCTTTGTTTTGTTGTTTTGTGTGGCCACCCCTCCCGGGCTACTAAGCTAACTGAAGCCATTGCCCCTGCTCATAGGGATGGCTTTTACAAACCAATTGGGGCCATTGACCAGCCCAGGGAGACGGCCTTTAGCTCCTTGGCTTAGACCCTGGCTCGGTGTAGGGTGGTCAATGCCCAGGAGTGCAAGACTTAAATGGCCTGTTGAGCTTAAGGACATGAGTCATACCTGTGGCTCAGAAATTTGCCCAGACATGTCCTGTGCTTACCTGCAGATTTCCCTGCCCTCTCGCCTCCCCTGTAGCAGAGGGAGCCAATCAGAGTTACTGGTGGGAAACTGCCTGAGTTTGCCTTTAAAACCAGACATTTTTGAGTCAGACATCAGAAAGGTTCCTGCTTTGCCACCTGGTCTGATCAGCTAGGGGTCTTTGGGGGGCCCTTTCTCCACTCTCGTTTTGATTTTTGAGCATACCCCCATTTTTAAACTCCCCTCCCACGAACACCGAATTTTCCTGTGAGATCTCCTGACTATTGAAAACGAACCAAGCCTCCTCTGCATCCTCTGATGCTGCTGCTGTTCCTGCCTCTATTCCTGCTGCTGTCCTGGGAATTGGGAAGGCTCCCCTCTTGCAAACTCTCCCTGTCCTAGCTGCTGGCCTTGCTTCCCCAGCAGACAGACTCAAGTGAATTCCTTGGTCTGTGCCTGAAACTGTTTCTAACTCCATGGCTCCCTTGCTGTTTACGAAAAGCCTGTGCCGCTGTTAAGCTCTGCCTCTGTGTGCTCTGTCCTGGGGCTCCCTGCTTTCAGCTGTTTCCACTGCTGCAGCCACCATCCCCTGACTCCCTCAGGAGCTGTACCCTGGGTTCACACCACTCTGCCTCTGGGACTGCTCCCCCTGGTCAATAGGACCGGTGTAGTATAAGGCGTGCCATTAGGTTTAGTTTCATTAGTTGGCTTAGGCTTAGTTTTGTTAATTTGCATTTTATTAGCTTGTATAAGTTGTAGTCCTGTTAGAATTGAATTTTGTGTCTGTGTTTAGTGGTAGTTAAGTGGGATACTTGTTTGCCATTACCTGTTATATTGTGTGACCATAGTTAAGCTAGACTAAAGATAACTGTTTTGCTGTATTGCTCCTCTCTTCTTGTTTTTCCTTCTTTCTGTTGTTCATTATTACCAAGTTGTATAGTTGCTGTTAAGTTGTTAAATAAGTGCCTCTGTGTCTTCATCTCTCCCCAAACACCCCAAGTCCTCCGCTGCTGTTTCCACCTCTCCCTGCACTTCCCAAGCCCCTTGCTGCCTTTCTTCTTTGATTCCTCCGTGTTTAGCCTGCAGGCTCCTGAAGACTGCTCTGAGCCTCGCCCTGCAGGGCTTCAGTGCCTCTTGCTGCATCCGTTGCAGCTGTACCCTTCCCTCCTCCTCTGCCACTGATTACTCACCCCACCCTCACCCCTGTTCCTTAACCCAGCCTCTAGGTACACTCTTACAGACTGCCTGCTACTGCAGTCCTACAAACCAAGTTATTGATTCTCATCTGTACTATTACACTTGTGTAAATTCACTAATCACCCTTATCGTGCAATTTTACTGCCATTTGTATCTCATTCATATTCGTAAAACCCCATTGGTTACCATTGCCTTTACAGTACCTCTACATCTACACCACTGTGACATATTGCTTTTTTTTGTAGAATCGCTAGCCACCAATTGTGACTCGCTGTGACACCTCTTCATTTTCACACTGCTTAATAAGAGAAACCCCCTCCCCAATTGCCCACTGTGACAAACCCTATACACCCCATTGTTAAATTTTACTGTTTTACATTTTTCAATAAAGATTGATTTGTACCCCACTGGTGCGGTAATTGCCCCCAAGATCCTCTACCTGCTGGCAGGGACAAAGAGATGAAGGAAATCAGCTGTGCTGTAGCGTGTAGGCACACACCCTCCCCAATAAATATGAGAAATCTAGCTGAATGATTTAATTTACAAATGACTAATAAACAAGGAACATGCACTCTCATTTGCACATTTCTAATATTTTGGTGACAACTAAAACATAATTCTAAACTAAACGTCATGACCATCATTGTATTAGTATTCACAGAACAGTCATTGATCATATGTCAGAGAATATAAATACCAAATACCTGGCATTTGGGAGAACAAAGTTCAAATCTTGGTGTTGAGCTCTCTAAGTCAGGAAAGGGCTGCAATGGGCACTGTGGAAGCATACCCAGCCTCAGAGAAAGAGGAAAAAACACCACACATTTCTCTACTGAGAACCCCTTAGAGTCCAGTGGTTTTCAATTTGTGGTCCGCAGGTCCCTTGGAACTTGCACGCCATGTCTAACGGAGGTGAGAAAAATTGCCATTACCCTAGAACACTGATTTTCAACCTGTGACCCATGAAACTCTGGGGGTCTGCAGACTATGTCTAAGATTTCCGAAGGAGCTTACACCTCCATTTGAAATTTTTTAGGAATCCACAAATGAACAAATGGTCAAAAACTACTGCTCTAGCCAATTAAGGATTGGCACTGATGTAATCTAAAAGGAGTCCCATTATATCACCCTTAATTGGAAGGCAACATGAGGATATGGGTGAGCAATAAAATGGAATCCATTGGTGTCCATTTGTGAAGGCAAACATTTGGTATAAAGAAGCAGGGAGGGAGAAATACCACCTGCATAGTCTTTTACAGTTGATCAAAAAGAGATCCTCTTCATTCCACATCCGAAATTAGGGACAATTCAAATATGTTAGGGGAAGATAATCTGCAAAGATCATCTTCAGTTTTCATAAGAAAGACAGCAATTTCTCCATTTGATGCCACATCAATAAAACTATACATCGAGTAAAGTAATATACAATGCCTATTAAATATAGCTACATAAGTGTTGCCATAGAGGACAAAATCACTCAGTGCATCTAGTCCAGATTTTTCTCTCTGATGGTAACCAATCACTTATGTCACAGAGGAAGGTGAAACACCATATCCTAATACTTTACATCTGCATAGGTGCAATGACATACAAGAGTGTATGGTAAGTAAGGGATCTCTTCATCCCAGCTAAGAAAAATGTTAGAAAACAGTGGTTCAACCTAGAACTTATAAAAATATCCGTATATATTCACATCACACACACATACAAGAAATCTGTGTTCATTTCATTTTATGGAGTGGGGCAATAAAATGCTCAGAATCAAATCTGAAACCAGCCCCTGTTGTTGGACAGCATATATCAGCTGACAGGGACAGATTCTGCATGTAGGTCTGAGCCAAGGGCTCCTATTAAACCCAAACACAGATATGTAAAAAACATCCTAGGGAACTTTTAGTGCATAGCAGCTGTGTTCACCCAGCCAGTGGTCTCCCACCTTTTGCCAGCAGACGGTGTACCGCTCATAGGTTCAAGAATTGGGGACCAATGATGCAAACAGTTATAGTGCACGGAAGCAGGATCCACATGAACATAACTCGCTGGAATGCTGCAGATTTACACCAAACCTTGCCAGATACTACCAGTTCATCTAGACATGCCCTCAAAAGCTCAGCAGTTACATTTGAAAATAGGATTTGGCCAACAGGGGAATTTGGCTGTCATATTAAATGATTTTTTAAAAATCTGCAAAATGAACAATCTCATAATCTGTAAAGATGCTTCAAAACCAACAGACTCCGCATAAATAAATAAATAAATAAAATAAATAAATACACACACATACATACACACTTGGTTTGCTCTATAGTCTAAACTTCACAACTTCCAATAACGTGAAACAGTTACTCCTTAAAGAGAGGATAGGGAACATGGAGTCTTGACATTCTCTCTTTGACATAGCCACTATCTCGCTAGGCCCTGGGATGAGTCACTTAACTTCTTTGTTCCTCTGTTTTCCTACCTTTGGGTATAACACCACCCATTTTTGTAAAGCACCGAAGATCCTTCAATATATTAAACGTTTTCTGTCTGTGTAGTACTGGCATACAGTATGTGCTGAAGATCATTTGAAAACCACCTGTTTGACAGACTTTAAAATACATATTTATCTGCTTGTCTTTTATTGCCCAGCTGATCTTAAAAAGATCTGTTTGATCATCATAACGTGTTCACAGAAGTTATCTACAATCAGAGCAGAATTTTTGAGGGGGAGGAGGAGGGACTAGGGGGAGGGGAACAGAGAGAAAGAGCGTGAATACTAACGGAAGAATTTTTATCAAACAAAGATGCTGTATTTATGCAAATATCTTTCTTAAAAATGAATAAATGAAGGGAAATATATGATATCGAAGTAGATTTTTTTTCAGCTTTCCCATTAGGAGTTAGCAACTTTTTTAGCCCCCCAACAACAGTCACATTTTTCTATTGGTCAAAAAACTGAATGTGAAAAATATTTACATCCCCACTAAACACATTCATAGAAAAGAAACCAGTGTATTACTGTGTGGGACTACTTGATGTGACAAGTTACATACATATACTTACTACATACACCAAAATAAATATACTTATTTAACCAAAATTTATCTTTCTTGTGGGCTTTTGTTTGTCTGTCTGAATTTTAATGTATACCAAGATATTTTAGGATTCACTAAACACCACACTGAGAAGAGCTAGACAACGTACGAGGCCTATAGTTTTGTTTTTGTACTTAGAAGCAATTAAGGACAAATTATCTGAGTAAATAAAAATATCCACTAATCAGAAAAAATGATACAGGTCTTAACAATAACCCTAAAGATAATTCTACTAAATTTAGATTCAGCATTATTTTATAGTTCTTGCTCAAATCTTATTCTTACAGGTCCTGATCAGATCTATTCCCAGATTGATAGACTTGCCTGTTAGAATGATGCAAAAACCACCAGGAAATGGACCATTCTGATGAAATTTTAAATAAAATTTGTAAATTATACTTAGCTAGTAAGAAAATGCGGCCATAATTAAAAAAGGTGTACTTCTCCAGATTTATCATCGGAGAAATTCAAGTCTATTTTAGCTTATTCCTTAATTTTACTATATTTATTTGCCAAATGCAGCCAACTCACTTTACAGTGGTCATACTGTTGCTGTAAAGTTGGAACATCCCCTCCAATGGGCATCTGCTTTTGTAACTCGTCATCCTTCACATTCAGCCATTTGATTAGCTCTTCCAGTGATGTCAGCAATTTGTTCCATTTTTCTGCACTTGCCTCCAAGTGGGCCCTGCAAAGAGATAAAAATCTCCTATTCAGAGGCTTGATCTGCATCCAAAACTGACTACATTTTATTTGAAGGAAGTTGCCCCTGTTAGAACAGGAATACGTCCCTAACATTTAAATGCAAAATAATAGTTCAAATGTGCGTTAAAAGTCATCACTTTAAACCTTTTTGCAGTGCAAAAGCAAATTAGTCAGAAGCACAATAGAACGTGGATAAATGTCTGTCTGATGTGTGAACCTGTCTCAAACACTGAAGATTGCATATGTGTGAGGAATGATAGTGTGGATTTTCTATCTGTTATGAATCTTACCTTGTAGCTAGCGTACAAATTGCATACATCTAATCTTCACACCTCAATATATTATTTCAAGACTTTTGAGGCAAACAAACATTCGAGTCTGAATCCCCAAGGCCAAAAGGAATAATTCACACTTGCAATCATAAGCTACTATAACACTAAGGGGTTAATTCTGAATGGCAGGAAACACAGTGAGAGCATGGGTTATTTACTATATTAGCCTGACTCAGTGATGAGTAACTGCAATATTGTGTAGTAATGCAATTAATGGGAGACACATTCCCATTTCTTTTGTTTCCCCTCTGCTCCATTCTAAACTATTCTGACCTAGGACATTCAGCCAAGCCTAATACTTAGCAGGCATCTGTGTTAGCTCATGCCATTTACTTTCTACTGTACCACTAATACACCTTGTAATTTCTATTCTTCTGATGGCTTCCCTCCATTGTCTAGACAATTTCAGTGAGTACTGCTCCGCTTTAATTCCGGTCATTCTATGCTCTTGTCAATTAATTTTGAATCCAACGTATAATTACTTACACTGGTAAACAATAATTTTGCTTGCCACATGTCAGCCAGGTTACAAAGCAGAACTAAATCCTTTTCAATTGAACTTGCTGCTAGCTCCATGTTCTCTGCTTTTGTGTTATCAGCACGCGTTACTTTATATATTTGGCTTCCGCCTCTTTTTTCTTTTTTTAATATTCTTGGTATTTCAATTTTTTAAATAAATTTTAGCTGTTAATATAATACTAGTTCTCCTAAAGTGCCACAGGACTCTGTTGTCTTTCTACAATAGACTAACACGGCTACCCCTTTGGAATAGTTCTCCTATGTTCTTCTATGTTATATTAAAGAGCAGTTCCAATGAACAGCCAGTAATAACAGGCTCTAATCTGGCAATGCTGGAAGGTTTACTTCAAGAGGATCACGGGGGTATGATACTTAGGAGAGGTATGGTTCTGAGGGATATAAGGTGGATGAATTGGGAAGCACTTGTCAGTGGGATCAGATGGAAGCAAGATTTATCTCCAGAGGGACTGTACTTCCATGAAGGGTGAGCTGGGTGGATTTAGGGAGACGAACCTGTTCTCCCTAGCTACCCCAATTCACAAAAGCCCTTAGGCACCTAAGTACCTACTTTATTTTTAGTAAGTGTTTGAATGTTTTCCTAACGGAAATGCATTTAAGCATGGGATTTCCTAAATCGGGGCTCCTAACCTTCCAGCTTCCCATTAATTTCTCTCAATGCTGAATCCAAGCCAGTTATCTATATGCCAAAATTGCACATATACCCAGGTTGCTGCCCCACTCTG
Source organism: Pelusios castaneus (assembly GCA_007922175.1). Lineage (NCBI taxonomy): Eukaryota > Metazoa > Chordata > Testudines > Pelomedusidae > Pelusios > Pelusios castaneus. The sequence goes on along the minus strand of ML685888.1, from coordinate 3,247,001 downwards.
ACTTTGAGCGAGGTACTCCAAGGGAGTACAAACCGTGACTTGGGAATCCACATAGTGCCTTGTTCCATAGAATCTTCGAATGCAAAGAGAGAATGAGCCAGCAAAGGGGCAAGTGGGATACTGGACCCATTAAGGCCCAAATTAGACTTTAAAGTAGAGAGGAAAAGCAAGGGACTTCAGTGGGAGAAGTCACACAGAGAACAGACAGGGTACCTCCAGCAATTTCTGTTGAATGGCAAAATCTTGGTTTCAGAAGAAAGGTCTGAGAGATCAAGACTGCTAAACCAAGATACTCTCAGTAAATCCACTGCCATGCAATAAGCCGCATATAAATTCAGGGTCAAACAATAAATTTTCAGCATCCTTTGTTTTAAATCTAATACAGAAAAATATGTCCCCAAGCCTGTTGTATCCAGTTACTGCACTATAACTCCAGACCCCCAACAATATCCATTCTAAACATTCCACCCTGTGTTTTAAAGCAGTATGAAGAAATCCATATGCACAATTTGTATTTACATATTTTAATTTAGACTGACTTTCTTGGTCATAAACCTTTCCAAAAATAATTAAAAACACACCTCAGGGAACTTCAGGGTTTCTAACACTTGGCCTTTCTCTGAATCACTGCATTGCACCAGCCCTCCCTACTATAGATGGAAATTGTATTATGCTTTTTATTGCGTTTGTCAGTGCTGTGTTTTGAAGACCGTGCTTTGCGTTCACTATTTGCTGGCTTTATATAAAAAAAAAAAAAAAATTCTAGTTTCTTGTACTGAAGTAAGACGTGGAGATTTTTAGGAGAAATCACAAAAAAGATTTTTTAAAATGCCTATCCAAGTTGCTCTCAACTTCTAAAAGCTGCTTTTGCCTGAGGTTTTACAATTCTGCTCCAGTTATTTAGCAGACTTCCTGTATGCAAAATGAATTGGAACTTGGGAGAGAAAAAAAATGTTACTTGTCAGATATTTAAAGGACACTTTAACAGTGCTTCACGGTTAATTTAACATTCCCTGCAATAATATTAATCATGAATGAACTCATTTGGCATTAATGTGAATTTTGTGGTATAAAATTCTAGATTAAATTCATTGTAATTTACCATTAATGAATATTAACATGTGTGCCAGATTAGTGACAGTAAAAGAACATTAGAAGCGTATGGTTTTAAAGTCTGGTGTAATCTAGACGTGGCTGCTGGATCCCAAGCAATGAACTGGGCTGAGCCCTTCTGTAGGGAGGAAAGCAGAGGCCCCCAAAAGCTGGCCAGACTTGTAGTCCCTTCACCTAGCAAGTGAGACTCTGCAGGTTCAGAGCCATGGGGGTAGAACTGTGACTCAGAGGTTCTCCTAATAGCTAGAGCACTTCTTCGCCTTTTGCTTGCTCTGTTTGGATAACTCCATCACACTGGGGGACAACGGAACAAATGGAGGAAAGGCATTCAAACGGTGGTCTCATTCAGAGAACCATTCTTCCTCTCCCATACTTCCGTGTCCTCTTTCTCCCCACCCATTTAAAAAAAACCAACCTTTTGTTCCCTAGAAGAAAAGGTAGAAAAGGAAAAAGAATACAAATCACTTCTACCCCAAAATTTGACTTTAAAAGCCAGGCCTCTAATGTGTAAGACAAGAAAATGCTGTACTGCTGTTTTTTTTGTGTTGTCCACAGCAGATCATTTGTTTTGTTTGTGTTTACTTCAGTTCGTTAGCAAACTCTTCTTACATTGTCTTTGTGTAGTGGGTTATACCAGGGTGACACCCTGGTCAGTGACACAGTGGATGCCAACAATAATCACATCCACACTGCTAACATTAATTGTGTCCTGTGCACAACATGTTCTATGCATACACAGAAATTAAAAATAATTTTATATTTAAAAAGAAAGTATGACCACAAAGCCTTCCTTTTATAAGAGCAACCATGGTTTCATGTGCAGGCCCTTGCCTGGGAATTAAATGACTGACTGGGATAAATGACTCAAGGGCAATTTGGGCCATTAATTTCTCCCAAATGATCATTAATCCCTAGGAAAGGCCAAGTAACTCGGCTGTTAATACTGGAACCCTGCAGCTGTTGATTAAATTATAACACAGAAATTGTCTTTTAGTCTCCCTCTTTCAGTGATTTATTTCATGAGTGAAGCTGATGGAAATCCAAGTTTCAAGGCACTTGCTTCAACTACTTATAGAGCAGGTGACTCTTGGCAAGTTCCCTTCCAAACTCGCATTTTAAAATGTGCTCCTCTGGCCGCTGGCTTCTGACACTTACACTTTCTGTGCAGCAGTTCAGCGATTCACTTCAGTGGAGTCTAAAATCAAATGACTCAGTCATTTGTCCCCTTAGTTTATAATTTGAATAGTTGTGCCAAAATTCAGGTCTTTACTGAATTTTCTAGCCTTTCGAAAATTAATATGGATATTTAACATTACTGGTATAATTCCAAAGGGGTAGCCGTGTTAGTCTATTGTAGAAAGACAACAGAGTCCTGTGGCACTTTTAAAGACTAACAGATTTATTTATCGCATGAGCTTTCGTGGGAGAAAATCCCACTTCGTCAGACGCTTTGAAGATAGGAAAGTTACAGAGTGGGAGGAAATTAAATGCAGGGGAGTGTATGACATAGCATCAGGTCAGGCTGTAACAGCAAATCAAAATAGGTGTTAGGATTCAAAACACTGGGGAACAGCACATAGAGGAGGGGGAGGTCAAATCACTTGTTGTAATGCGAGAAAAATCCATAGTCCCTGTTTAACCCCAAGACAACTGAGTCAAATTTGCATATAAGTTCGAGTTCTGCAGACTCTCTTTGAAGCTGTGATTTGTTATTCATCTGTTTCAACACAGCTATTAACAAGTCGTCAAGGGAGTGAGCAGGGAGGTTGAAGTGTTCCCCTACAGGTTTTGCAGTGTTGCAATTTCTGATGTCAGATTTGTGTCCATTGATTCTTTGGCGCAGAGACTGTCCTGTCTGTCCAATATATAAGGCAGAGGGGCATTTCCGGCACATGATGGCATAAATCACATTGGTGGATGAGCAGGTTAACGAACCCTTGATGGAGTAGGTGGCATGATTAGGCCCTGTGATGGTGTCATCAGTGTAGATATGAGGGCAAAGTTGGCAGCGTGGTCTGCTGCAGGGCTGTGTTCCTGCTTTAGTGTTTCTGTTCTGTGATCTGTAGTTGCTGGTAAGTATCCTTTTAAGATTAGGGGGCTGTCTGAAAGCAAGGAGAGGTCTTTCTCCCAAGGCTTGAGAGAGTGAGGGATCATTTTGTAAAATAGGCTGTAGTTTTTTGATGATGTGTTGAAGAGGTCTGGCTTGGGGGTTGTAGGTGGTGACCAGTGGTGTTCTGTTGTTATTTTTCATGGGCTTCTCCTGCAGTAGTTGACTTCTGGGTACCCGTCTGGCTCTGTCAATTTGTTTCTTCACTTCTGCGGGTTTGTACTGTAGTTTTAAGAATGCCTGGTAGAGATCCTGAAGGTGTCTGTCTCTGTCTAAAGGGTCAGAGCAAATGCGGTTATATCTTAGGGCTTGACTGTACACAATGGATCGTGTGGTGTGTCGAGGATGGAAGCTCGAGGGATGTAGGTAACTATACCGATCAGTAGGTTTGCGGTATAGGGAGGTCTTTATGTGCCCATCGCTAATTTGCACTGTAGCGTCCAGAAAGTGGATCTCTTGTGTGGAGTGTTCCAGGCTAAGTTTGATTGTGTTGTGGAAATTGTTGAAATCTCTATGGAAATCTTCAAGGGCATCTTTAACAAAGTAAGAGCTATTAAAATCTCTGTAAAGGCATTTACAACTAACGTGAATATGGGATTCATTTTACTCCCTGCAACCACCGTGGGAGTATTATCTTCTTGGAAAATGATAATTTAAAGATCTTAATGGAGACCATTGTACAACACTGTATTGGATGTTCTAAAAGACATGCTTCAGGAATTATTTGGGAGAAGTTCTGAGGCCTGTATGATATAAGAGATCAGGGTAGATGACCCCAGTGGTCCCTTCTGGCCTTAGTACCTATGAATCTGTAAAATGTGAAAAGGCAGTGAGGTTCAGACATTGCTCTGCTCTGCTCCTAGGTTCAAAATAAAATAAACAAACACCCCTTCTCTTTAATCTATTCATTTGCAAATACTTTTCCCTAAATCATCAGCTGCAAAGATATTCCAGGGCATACATACAAAAATACATATCCACATATGCAGGATGTGAATCCTAGAAAAGAACAAACTTCAGTTAATAATAGAGATTCTCCTCAGACCAGATGTAACTCTAGAGAGAACTGCTGATCTGCAACACTGAGGGCTTGTACACGCTACAGCCTCATCGTGCAGTAAGGAGCTTTACTGCACAGTAAGGCTGTGAGAGTACACACTACAATCTTGCTTGTTGCGCGGCAACAGCCATCTTGCCGCACAACAGGTAAACCACCTAAACGAGCGTGGTTAGGCTTACCACGGAACAGCGCGTACAGAACGTGTATGCTCTTTGCGCTTCTGACAGCCTACCGAGCGGGAGCACCCAAGCCCGGGTGGCAGGCAGCGTGGCTCGAGATTTTAGTGATTTCTGTGCCTGTGACTTGAGCCCCACTCCTGGGGGAACAGCTCCCCATGGGGCTTCAGCGGGGCAGGGCACCCCAGAGAACCCCCAGGCAGGCCTACAGCCCTGTGGGGGAAGGTGGAGGGGAAGCAGCCTGCTGCGGCAGTGCATGGTGGGATAGGTGCCCACCATGCACTGCTCCTCGTAACGAAAATTCGAAGGAGCGTATGAACACTCCTTTTCGTTACAAGGAGTGCTGTGTGGATGGGGGAAAGCGCTTTCCTTGTACCGCAACAACTTTATTGCGGGACAACTCTGTAGTGTGTACATAGCCTAAGAAGAGAATCAGCCCCACTTTCAACAGACCTTAATAGCACAAGAAGCTGTAATTTGCCACTTCATACATCACGGAAAAGAATTACTTACCTCAGTAGTTAAACCAAATTGGTTAAGAAGCACCCAGAGCTCTTATACGGGAGCCCAAAAGTCTTTTTAAAGAAGAGAACTGAATTCTCTTTTTTATAGTACAGCCATGTTTCAGAACAGCAGTGAAAGCGTGACTTTGCCCCAATCCTACTTTGATGCTTCTATTACTAACCTGATGCTGGCTGACTTTGCCTTCAGGTCATTCCAGCGCTGGTTCATGTCATCAAGTCTATGCTGGAGCAGTGCAGCTTCCTCAGAGTTTCCCAAGGCTTTTACCATTTTGTGTCTGTTTCCATCAATGCTCTTAAAGATGTCATTGTGGGCATCAATCTCAGCCTGGATGTCCTGGAAAACACAAAGAAAAACAACGCTGGCACATTAGTTGTATAACTAGAGCAGAAGAGATACATTGTGAGATTTTTTTTTCCCTCTGCTACCTCTGATGAAACTTGCCAGTTATCAGGATTGCAACACTGGAGCCATTCTGCAACATTTTCCACTAAATAGAATATTTCCAACTATCTGCATGTTTACAGTGGGGGGGGGGGGGGGGGCGCGAGCCTGATTTGCATGAAAATTTATACTTGTGAAATTTTTTCAAAGAGTTGCCAAAGGAGGAAATACCTTGAGCCCAGACTGCCTGGAAGACTAAACAAAATACTGGGAGCCAGAAGACACGGAGCTCAATTTCTACCACTGATTGGCCTTAATGACACTTTGCAATTGAATAGCACTTTACCACCATTAATCCTCAAAACATGCAGGCAACTATCATTTTCCCTATTTTACAACTGGGGAAATGAGAGTTATAGATATTAAGTGGGTTGTTCAAGCCATACAGCAAGCCAATATGGGAACTAAATCTCCTGAAAACTACCCTTATGCCTAAATCCCCTAGTCCAGCACCCTCACACAAGTGACTTCTTTTCTGGCTAGCACTTTCAAAAGAGCCAAAGGAAACAACAAGACAACTCCCATAGATGATGATGATGATGATGATGATGATGTTCCTCACTGCCCTTTATCTCCTCTTTGATCTCCCCCTCTCTAAAACAGGAGTCATAAAACCTGTCTACTTGTACCTGCAGAAATGAAGTTCCCTAAATCACGATAGTCATCTTAAATGATATCTGACTACTCTTTCTTTCCGTACTGAACAACATTTACAAATGCTCTCCCAAGACGTCACATACAGAAAGTATGTGATCTCAAGCTTCATCATACTCACTTGCCCCATAGCTCTTTTCAAATAAAATGCAGCAGGAATGTCATGTACCGGTATGTAACCAATGAGATCCACCCACCACAGAGTGCTTTAGGCTATATATTCTAGTTCGAAATATTCACAATGTATTTCCATAAGTTAGACTTAATTTTATTGACTCTATTACAAAAATCACTAAAATCTTTTTCCAGTTTAACTATTATACTCTATCTTTTGCAATTTATGGCACAGTATGCATGAGATGGCAGGATATACTACCGTATATCTGGACTAGATATTACCACTGAAAAACAAAGTTAAACGAGAATGAAAGTTCCTCATTTCCCAACCATCCAAATGAAATGGAGTTTATTCCCTGATCTCACATCTGCCCCAAAAGACATTACTGTAGTTGTCTCCATTAAAACAAGCATTTCACAGCCTTCATTAAAATAAACTGAAACAGCACTGCCTGACACTGAGAAAAGCTCTAGTGTGACCAGCCACTGTTTTCTAACATCTGTGCATGAATGGATAAATAGACAAATGTAAATTAATGAAAAAGCCCTGGGATGCACTGCAAATCTCAGTGAGATTAATCAGCTAAGATCATTACAGAGACCTGGAGCAGCTACAAACAAATACTTCCTTTTTTAGGGGGAAGAAGTTCAGCAAACATAAAATCCTTCAAAGGTTTTATCCTTCCAAACTGCCTTCAACACAATCCATCCATCCCCAGTGGGCTTTTACTCATGCCCCGAAGTGGGTGGTGCTGCATATAAAATGACTGTTATGCATACAACAGACATTTGGAAACGCATTGACTGTGGCTGTGCACTTGGGGTGATGTGACATGGAACTATACTGCTTGAAAAAAAAATCAGACCAACAGCTAAAATAATGAAATCTCGAGGGGAATTCTATGCTTCATAGGAATCATGGATTACAAAAATACGCATATGTTCCTTCCTTCACACGGTTATGCAAGTAAATTACTCCCTGTGCAGTGACGATGCCAGAGTAATTCTATGCCTGGCACTACCGCTGACCTGCTGTGTGGCTTTCGGCAACTCACTTCGCTATTCTGTGCCTCAGTTTCACCACTGTAACCACAGGCGATGATACTTGAAGAGCTAGGTGGTATATTATACTTCTTGTCATTCTGAGACTAGAGCCTATGAAAAAGGTACTTTTGGAGAGAATTTCCACTGCAGTACTGGAATCTGAATCAGGCAGCAGCAAATTCCACCAACCTTCATAGATCCATATGATAGTATGTGTGATTCTGATCCTTCAAGTTCATACACAGAGGTAGACCTCTGGGAATGTGTAAAGACCTCTTAAAATCAACTGGACTCAGCACAAGTCTGAGTTCGTAAGAATGGGAGACTAGGAAAGATGTTTACAGATTGAGCTATCTGCTGTTTTCAGACACTATATCAACTACACTCTATTATGTAATTCATGGGTCTAGCCACACCTCTATTTCCAATCTCACCTCTCCTTCACCGAAGTTGTAAATTAAAGGTTGCCAAAATGATTTTGAACTGAATGACAAAGAATATTCACTTTATGCTATTTAGAATTGCTGCAAAATTTCAGCCCTGATTTTAGTTAAAAGGGACACTGATTAATATATATGCTGCAAAGGTCAAAAATAATGTTTCTTTCAAAATGGTTTTGATTCTCACATTTGAAAAAATGTATTATGTTGAACAAGGCATTATGAATTTGATGTGTTTACATTCGCGTTAACATGATTCATCTATGGAACCCATGTACTGACAGCACAGTTCACTGAATCAGCTTTGTTAATTAACTTGTCTTCCTTTTGTTGACCTTCTCTGCTTTGACAGAAACAAATACTACCAGTTCCTACATAAATAAATACAAAATGGTATATGAGATTCTACAAGCGCAGAGCCCTGGCTCAACAAAGCTTATGAGGACAATCGAAACAGGGTCACCACTACTACAAACAAACAAGATCCTGGCAGAGACGGGAGGTCTGGCTAGATGGATGGTAGAAGGTAACAGATGGACATAAGAAAAGCTGTTTCTCTACACTGAAAATATAAAAGAGCTTTACGATTTTCAATCTAGACATTGACAAGGATGAAAGACTTCACGCTTTCCCTGTACCACCCACACCCCCTGACCCTTCCGGTTCCATCTTTATCACACTCAATGACTCTTGATTCATTCCAATATCCCATCATCCCCCTGCACAACTACCACTCACATGGCCCCACATTGTACAGATGGTCATCTTGCCTCCCTGAGACCCCCTCATTTCAATACTGGGCAGCCCCGCTTTGTGACATTGTGTTCCCAATTTGTGTTTGTCCTAATCCATTGCCCTCTCTTTCCATGCCTTCTCCACAGACTCATGCCAATTCCCTCCCTCCCACATCTTGCATTTCTTAGCCCTTTCACACACGACCAATAACCCTGGCTCAGCCCAGCAACTGCAGCACCTCAGGCTGGGGCAGGTCAATTTCTATTTTTCAATATTTTAAAATAATTTTAAATGTGTCTCAAGTATTAAAAAACAACAGCTCCAGCGTGGTCTGGGCTGCAGCAACAGATAACAGGAGCCAGGGAAAAGACAAGGAAAAAAGAAACAAAATACTGCATCTTCCATATGAAGAGACACGCATCACCATGCAAAAGCATCTCTTCATTTGGATCTGAAAAGCTCTGTGTAGCTCAAAAGTTTGTCTCTTTCACCCACAGAAGCTGGTCCAGCTAAAGAGACTATCTCACCTGCCTTGTCTAAGTAGAAGATTTTGAGGATTGGCCATAATGAAAAGAGCCCAAACCCAACCAACTTCAGTGGGAGTTGCTACTGAAATAGCCCCAAACATACAGTCTTATAAAACTGAAGATCGCTTTGAAAAGTACGGGTTCAATTGACTTATCCAAGGTCACACAAAGTCTGTGGCAGAGCTGAGAGCAAAACCTAAAATCTCATTACTCCTCCCATTCCTGGACTTCAAGCTACAACACCAAATGAGCAGCTAGAAATTGTTTGGTTTCTTAGTGACAGCACAGTAGATATTTTAAACCGTTATTTCAATAGCAGAGACCATCCCCCACCAGATTATAACAATTTATTACAGAATGAAACCCTGGGCCTTAACTACCCAACTGTATTCCAGTAGCAACATGTTTCAAAATGGCTTTTTCAGAATGGAAACACCATGACACACTCAAGTCACACTGCAACAGCATGGACTGTGTCATTACAGTTACTTCCACTCATGTTTTTGTTTAGATTTTCCCTGTTTATTTATATGGTATGTTTTTCCACAAGGTTACTCTACATGCAGAGCCACAATATTTTCCTCTAGAAAAGGTCTTGAGTGCCCAGCCTCTGCTGTCAGTAAAATATGATGGGTTGGAGAAAACTCCATATTCCCAACAGGTGGTGTAAGAAGAACAAATAGAATGAACTTTCATATAAAAGGAAAAATCTCACCACAAAACCATAATAAATAATGATATAGTTTAATAGTTGGAATCCATTATGGAAAAGTCCCATAGAGTTTAATACACAATTACAATCTTTCTATAGGTTTCTTTCTATTCTGCATAGAATTTAATAAAATTTTATTTTGCTTTAAAATTATAAAATTGGTTTTTAGAGAATTTCTACAGCATGCCATTACATTTCTATAAAATGCTACTGGTTTAATTCCCAGCAAACGCAATAAGCCTTTCCTGTAAAGCAGAGACTATAAGTTTTTAAGAGTGAAAATCCCCAGAGGACAATACCCTCCACAATTTTGCCATTGTGGCTTTATTTTGTCACTTTTTCCACCTGCCATCGTCTACTCCTGACCTCTGAGGGTTCTGACTGCTCCACAAGAAAACTCAAATGCATGGAAAGCTCTTTCACTTGGAAGAGCTGGAATAACCTATGAATCCACTACAACCAAATGGAACAGCTACGTGCCAGACCAACAACAGCCAAGGCATCTCTGTTTGGTCACTACTAATGAAAATCCAAAAGCGGTTAGCCAGGCAGTGGGAACTTCTTAGGGCAGACTACTTGCTCTGTGGTTTAAATCAGATACGTTATTATTATTATATTTACCAATTGCTATAAATTGCCTATAAGTACACGTGTGTGTCAAATTTCCTGCCTACTAGTCTCAACTGCAGCAAGGGCTTCATACTTCTTATGGGGAAGAATTCACATTAATGATGTGCTTTTCTCCCCAAAAGTGGGGTGGGGGGAAGCTACTGAAATAAAACAAACAATTACGAAATGAGGAGGGTAGCCTCAAGAGAAAAAAGGGATTGATTTCCTGAAGGGCGACTTCCCTTGAGCCTCAGAAGAGAATTCTGACTTTTGAAAAGTTCCTCCCATCTCCCATATGACAGAAGCCTGCAGCTGCCTGCTTTTAGGCAATCAATTCAGAACGAATTCACACAGAGAAGAGCAGCGCATAGAATCTTAGGGTTGGAAGAGACCTCATACAAACCCTTGGGTAGAACTGCCATTATCATAAATCCAGTACTGGAAGAATTACATATAAAGATAGACATTAAACCTTCTAAAATGCCACACAGACAGCACGGTCTATCGTTATATCTATTGTGATTACTGAGCAAGTAGGTCAAAGCAGTGTAGAAAACCAATTGGGGCTCTGATAGGACAGTAACTTAATTACTGCTTTAGCTCTCAGCCGCTGACAACTCTCACTCAAACATGTAGATAAAAGCTTAACCGGGGACACGCCACATGCGTAAAGACTCTTTTAATAACAGGAACAATGATTTGTTTTTTAAGCTTAAGATTTCAAAGAGTGTTGGCACATGTTAATTTACTTAGTACTGAACAACTTCTGCAGGCTGGTCATGTGACAGTGTCTGAACGTCTGTCCGGAAGCACAACCTAGGTCTACTAATTCCAGCAGTTACAACATTGGGACCGAATAAAATCAAAGCAAAACCAGCCACTTCAGTGTAACGTGACTCTCCTTTTGCACATGGGTTGCTCAAGCTTTGGGAATGCCACCTGGCTTCTGCATTATCACCACATTAATAGCACTTGTAATTCTCTCCTTTCAACATGCATTCATGCTTCCAGAAAGTTCAGAGGAGTTACAAGGCAGGATCTCTCATGAGGCTAGTATTCCTGGCAGCAAAACATTGTGCCAAAGTATGAACATAATGTGTGCACATGTGCCAATGTTTATTGGTGTCACGAGGGGAAAGGCATTTGAGGAAAAGTTATTTTAAAAATACACATTTGAATTTCTGATCACAGTTCAAGAAGTAAATGTTCCACAGATATGACTAACATGCTTTTACTGTACTTAGTTATTCTCCCAGGCTGTAGTAGAAAACCCAACACAAAAGATAAAAGGATACAGCAAGCTTTAGGCAAAAAAGAGTAGAAACGCTGCGATTTGTGATGTCTACCTTTTGTCTAAAGTGTCTACAATCAGTTCTTTTGAGAGGAATAACACACTGCATGTCTTTCACTGGCATATTTAAAAACACAAGGGAGGATGTGAAATGTGCAGACACCAGGGTTCTGTGTGTTACAAAAGAAAGACTAGTGCTGGTACCAAAGCTATTTTCTAAACATGGCATTAAATAGCCCAACGGCTGAGGCATCAAGAATGAAGCTTACTAACATCTGGCGTCTGACCTAAACTTTCAAGGCTAACAGCAGCAATTACAGCCCAGATACTGCTTACAATTACTGACTCTCAGAGGAGTTAAGCATAGCCAATGATTCATGTTACACATACTATAGACCTATTAAGAAAAAGGACACGTACAGACACAACTAGCACACCGTTTGTTGTCATAAACTTTGTCCTGCTGTTAACAGCTGCCCCTGGAAGATTCTTTTCTTTCATAACGATGGAACTGCTGTACAGACCCTGTATCGCTTATCTCTGCAAACTAGCTGCTCAGTCGCAGCTGAAAATACAGCAGAAAGCTCATATCTATCAAACTTTTCAAAGCAGTGGTGTGACTTATTTTGAAATAAAAATGAAATCATTAAACAAACCATCCCTCCACCAAAAGAAGGTGGGGGGGGGGGGAGAACTTTCACTGTATTCAACAAATAGACTGAGTTCAGTTTCCAGCAGGGACTCAGCCGGTAATGTCCCTTTTACCACTGTTTAGGTGACAAGTGTTTATTTGTAACAAAAATTGCATAAAAGGCATGAATAGTTTTTAGGATTTTAGGACCTGGTGAATGCCTTTCTGCCTCTCCTACCAAATCTCTCAATAACCTACAATTCTTTTTAAAACTTAACACTTAGGAAACATAATATTTATTTGCTTTCACAGCTCTGGCTCTGCATAACACCAGCAGTTTTACTGCATATTTTCCATGGGAAAAAAGACTGAGTGAAAACATAGTAAGTGGAGTCAAGTGAAAGATTCTGTTACAGGAACACCCACCTCTGGTCCCAAAAACGCTGACACCTGGATGAAAGTGGTATGTTCTAGATGAGTTCCATACACTATAATCACTAGAGCAGCGACACAACATTACTGTTATCAGGGTTTCTGATAAGGGAAAGACTAACTAGACGGGAAGGAAGAGAAGACGAAGGTGTGGAAGAAGTATGTTCCTATTGGATTAAGTCATTCTTCCGTTAAACTCACCCAGATCTTACAGTTTCACAAAATCAATCTCAGCTAAACTAACAGCATGTTATAGAGCACGTCTCTCCTGATGCCAAATTATGTGAGATCACAAGCATCATGAAAAGCACCTTGGTACCGATGGCTGAGCAATGCTAAAAAAACTTCTGTGACTTATTTTAAGAAAGGAAAAGCAGGCGATTAGCAGAGTAAATGCTACAACAATACTCCTGTAGGCTGTGAAGGAAGAAGAAAAAGAGAAAGGGAAATTACTTTTAAATAGTTGGGAGTTGCCCTCTAAGGACCTAGAGAAACAGAAAATGAAGTTGGTAAAATTAGAATGACTTGCCCTTTTGTTTGTTTTAAAAAATAATAAATACTTGAAACTTGCCTCTTCATACCTTGTCAAAATTTGTCAGCAACTCCTGTAAGCTGAAGTTCAGGCCAATCATGGTTAAGTGTCCCTTCGAGCCTACATCTTTCTGATAAAGATCCTCCAGTCAGGTCTATAGCCTCCAAAAAGGGTCTTTTTTCCCCCAACTATACCTCCTTTAAACTCTTTGGAAAATTCTAAGCACGTACCTCCCTCGAACTGTACTCCTTTGGTGGCGGGTTACATTGTAACAAATTTTTAGTGTGCCCACTGTACCCACTTGTTCTTATGAGCTGGGCAGTTCAGAGTGAATGGACTTGATGCTATTTATTCTGTTAACCAGGTTCCGTTATGCTGGCGTATTCTCCTTGTCTCTCTAGACGACCCAGGATTGCCTTTTGTTCACCCCTCTAATGACCTGCAGGTCCCAACTGTTTTTTGCTGGGCCCCAAGCTCAACGCTTGATCTCAATTACACACAGCAAAAGAAATTGTGCCCTTGTGGAATGCAGAAAGAAAAAAAACTATTCCAAGCTCACTCCATTCAGGAGATTTTTTTCCAAAAAGACATTTCTGAGCAGAGAACCAAAAGCCATCTTCTTTACAAGAATCAAAATAGGATGAAGTAAATTTCAGTCTGAAGAAATGCTGGACAGGAAGCCACCCCTTCTCTCACTCTCAGCCATCAGCAGATGTGTTGCTATGGAAACTAATGACGAAGCTAGTTTCAGTCCATTTCCCCCTGTCGGTCCAGTCTAGGGGGATGATGTAATACAACAGAACTAAGGCCCAGTTACAAAAAAAGAAGAAGAAGAAGTTGCTCTCTCCTATTTAGGAAAACCTCCAGCAAAGGATCACACTGTAACCTCTGAAATCTTCAGTGGGGATCTCATCCTTCAACTCTCTGACAGCAGAGTGGTAATCTATTCCCCAGCATTTGTTTATTGTTTTAATCAGCATCCTCCCTTCCACCACCCCTCATGCTGCTCAGCAGCTAAGCTCACTCCCACTTCCTGGAGGCGTCCCCTGCTGCAAAACATTAGTAACTCTAAAAAGTGTAAAACCCCTGAACCATCAGCCCCAACTCCTCCACTTACTTATCACACTTCCCTCTCCTCAAGAGGGAACTGGAATATTTAATAAACAAATAGAGTATTTAACCGTATAAGTAACTATAATATTGCAACAAAAGGTTGTGCACACACACACACAGCCCACCCCGTTCCCCTTCCTCCCCACACACAGACTTCTTATTACGTCAGACTCAGCATATGCAGATTGTTTTCAGATGAGGTCTTTGCTCTCATTTCAGCAAGAAACCTGACACCTGAAGTTTGAATACTAGGAAATCTCAATTTGAAATAATTACCACCTGGAACAGCAAGCGTGAATACAACACACTGTTGTTGCTATTATCAATGCTTTCTGCATATCGCTTTTTATGCAATTGGCAAGGACTTCAGTATACTTTCCAGCAAGTGAAAAATATAATAATCGTTTTGAAAAAACAAACCCAACATGCACAAAATCTCTGTATTATGGCTATCACTCATGTCGCCCTTCTGTGAGCCATGTGACGGTTTCACTTTTTTCTTATTCATTGTGTTACTATTTAGAGTGTCAAGAAAATTATTATATGACAAAACTGTCTAAGCGACAGATTTTTCACTGTCAATGTTATAGTCTCTGGACTGAGTATGGATGATGCTTGTAAGCAGGGCTTTTTTTGTGATGGCACTCAGGGGTACGGAGTGCCGGCACCTTTTTTTCACAGCAATGCGGCCCTGGCTCCTGCCACGGCTGCTGATGGCCCCAGGTCCCCGGCCGAGTACCGGAACTTTTTAAAAAAAAAAAAAAAAAAAAAAAAAAGCACTGCTTTTAAGATGAACCTTTTTATAAAATGCATTAACAATGAGCAGGATTTTACTGCAATTGTTTGTTATTACTTCGTTTATACATGTATGTGTGTAAATATAAGCTATATTATACACATCAACACTCCCAAATCCAAATACACCAGACAAATATTCTGCAGAAATAAAATTATATTTATAATAAAATATTAAATGATAAAATTAGAATAATTTAGCTAACCAAATTCATAGACAGTGAATCAGGAATTGTGTATATTCAGTCAATTTTTTATGGAAAGCAGTAGTTATTAATCATAGAATCACAGAAACTGGAAGGAACTATGAGAAGTCATCGAGTCCAGTCCCCTGTTCTCATGGCAGAACCAAGTACCCTCTTAAGTCATCCCTGACAGGTGTTTGTCTAACCTGCTCTTAAAAACTTCCAGTGACAGAGATTCCACAACCTGCCTAGGCAACTTATTCCAGTGGTTAATCACCCTGACAGTTAGGAATTTTTTCCTAATGTCCAACCTAAACCTCCCTTGCTGTAATTTAAGCTCATTGCTTCTTGTCCTAATACATTACTAGTTAATAGTGAGTTCAACCACATCTGCATTTCTCAGGCTCTTCTTTCCTTTTGTAGTTTGTATTTCCATCAAATTACTTTTCTTTTCATAATCTTCATAAAACTCCTAAATAGTTAAAGAATCGTATCCTAAATTGAATCCTGATCCCTGACAATCTTTTGCATTTTATGTCCAAAACCAAGGCTCCCAGATGGCTTGTGGGATTGGTAGTTCACACAGAGGTTTCACCACAGGTCAGTGGTTCTCGACCACTGTGTTGGGACACATTACTGTGTTGCCACACAGTGGCAAGTTTGTCATGGAGAGCCAGGGAGACGGCTGGATTTGGCCTAGGGTGGATGGGCTGGTGAGTCCTGTAGGGTCGCAACATGCTGCCAAATGTGTCATGACCTGCAAAAGGTTGAGAATCACTGCCTTAGGTGGCTGATTTCAATTTTGCTTAAGGAGAGTTACTAAATAGTTATTCTACAATAGATCTGCTTGTGGTCTCTGTGCAGATCAAGCGAGCAGTATCCACAACACGAGATAAATACACTGGCACTTACTGGCCCCACTGGCATTTGCAGCAGATATGATAAGGAACAAATGGATATGCAAGACTGAACTACTTGCTCAAGGTTCACTCAGAGTAGCACAGCAATTTGGAGTTACATGTTATACGTTGCTGTGCTCTAGACTAATGAGAAAGGAATGGAGTTACCCAAGTTGTTATTCTCAACCTTTACCAACACTGAATTGACCTTTTCGAAAATAAATTTTAAATAAAATGAGAGTTTATTACCTTGAGGCTCTGGACGTCTCCAGGATTATTTGGTTTGTGATACCTGTTCACGTTATCCTTACTATCAAAAGATCAAGGACAGCAATATATTTAAACATACAAAATCCTGGGGTAAATCCTCAGTTAGCATAGTTCCATTGAATTCAAGGGAGGTATACAGTTTACAACTGCTGCAGACCGGCTTCCTCTGAGCAGTTCAGAGAGTAAGAGCTTTTATTTGCTCACAAGACCAAAACAGATCGGTAAGTGGGGTGGAAGGGTTGCACACCCTCAAACCAACTCACAATGCCTCCCACCTTGTTAAAGAGCCATGAGTTTTGATGGTGTCCCATTGAAGTCAGTGAGCAAAGCATGTGTCAAAATGTTATGCTACCAAGTCATATTTATTATCTATACTAGGACTTTCCTCTTTTTATATAAAGGCTCATTCTTAACGTCTTAATCTTTTATAATGGATCCTGCTAAGGTCTTCTAAAGCATAGATTAATCTGATTGAGAACAGTTAATTTGTCTAAAACTAATTTTCTTCTCCAAATTAACCATTTACTGACAAATGTGAAAATCAATAAAAAGCTTTAACATTGTATGTGCCTTGCAAGGATATTCCACTAAACTCCTGTTTAAACAAAACCCCACTTCTCTCTTAGAGGACACAGAAATTTTAGGTCCTGATTCTTATTGACACAAAAGGTCCCTCCCCATTGTCCTTGGATTCTAAAGAAGCTTTACAGTTGGAACAAATTACATTTATATCCACCTTAGAGGTGTGTTTACACTAAGGGGTTTTAATGTAAATGAGAATCAGGTCCATGACGAAGTGGGATTTTCTTCCACAAAAGCTCAGGCGATAAATAAATCTGTTAGTCTTTAAAAGTGCCACAGGACTCTGTTTGTTTTTCTGCAATAGACTAACATGGCTACCCCTCTGGAACTCTTCTAAATATGTGGGTCATGTCCATTCCATGTTAGCTATATGTGCGCCACATGCATTGTTGTGGGAATTTTTTTCCCCTCAGTGGTCTCTACAGGGCTGCATCTAATGTACTCTGCAGTGGCATTCATATGTGCCAGTGTATGTAGTAGTGACCCCCTCCTCCCACCTTCATGCCAGAATTCCAATAGAGAGGAAGGCGGGTTGGTCATGGAATAGACATGCACAACAAAAGCTTAGTAACAGCCTTTGCTTCTTTCAGTGCTTGCTCATGTCCATTCCATGTTAGGTGATTCACATGCAAAATACCTTTGGAGGTAAGCCAGGAGTTGCCAAAACCAGCATCGTCCTGGACCTGTTGAGTGATGGCATAGTGGGACATGAAGTTGTGAAGGGAAGACCATGTTGCAGCTCTGCAAATGTCCTGTACTGGAACTAAGCTAACAAGAAAGCTGCTGATAATGCCTGTACTTTCATTATATGAGCTATCAGGGGGGCAAGAGGCATGACTTTTGCCTCTTCATAATGGGTCCAGATACAGGCAGTAAATAGAGAGGAAATCCTCTGGGATGAAACTGGTAGATCTTTCATCTATCCAACGACAGTTATGAAAACCTTCATGGATTTT
The DNA here is from genome assembly GCA_007922175.1 of Pelusios castaneus. Taxonomy (NCBI): domain Eukaryota; kingdom Metazoa; phylum Chordata; order Testudines; family Pelomedusidae; genus Pelusios; species Pelusios castaneus. The sequence goes on along the minus strand of ML685888.1, from coordinate 3,229,055 downwards.
TGGAAGGGCTTAGTCCTTTCAATGCAGAAAGCCAGTGTTTGCCTGGTGTCTCAGGTGCACAGGCATCTCTCCTCACTAGATAAAAGATGTCCTGATGATATGAAACAGTAATACCACCTTTGGCAGAAATGCTGGGTCAAGGTGCAGCTGGACTTTATCCTTGTAAAATTATGTATAGGGATTCCATGACAAGTAAAGAAGACAGCAGGATTACTCAAAGGAGAGGCACAGTAAGTCTGGACAAAATTAAGTTGAGATCCCATGGAGGCACTAAGTCCCTGAGCTTCTCCAAGCCTTCGAGGAGTCTGGCCATCACTTCATGAGAGAAAACTCATTTGCCCTGGATATGAGCTTGAAAAGCCAAAATGACCACCAGGTGTATTCTTACTGATAATAATGCCAGGCCTTGATGTTTCAAAAGGAGTATGTACTCCAGAACAGAGCATAACGGCATCTGAGTCAAGGAGAATTTCTGTTCGGTCACCGACCAGGAGAAGCATTTCCACTTCACGAGGTAAACAGTCCTACTGGAGTGTCCTCTGATTTCTAATAGCACTTTCTGGACCTGAATGGAGCAAACCTGGTTTGGATGCAGCAGCCAACCATGGTCCTATGAAATCAAGTCCAGAAAGTCCAGAAGAGTACAAGGTGTTGTCAGCACCAGGCCCAGCAGTATGCTGAATAAGTGCTGAGAGGCATATTGGAGCAATTGGTATGACCCATGCTTTATCTCTCTTCATCTTTATAAGGACTTTGTGGATGAGAGGGATCAGTGGAAATGCATACATTTAGACTCCCGACCACTGCAGAAAGAAGGCATTGGGAAGCAAACCTCTGTGACATTTCCAGTGACACTTCTGTTTGGTCACAAATAAGTACATCTTTCTCAACATCTGGGGAAGGAACACTTTGTAGGCTAGTTGGAGTGCCCTGAGTTCTCTGATGTTCATGTGTAATTTCAGCTCCTCTGTGGAACAGAGGGCTTGCGTCCTGTGGATGCGAAGTTGTGTTCCTACCCTACATCCGAGGCATCCGACACTAAGGAGAGTGGAGGGGCACAAAGGGAACACCTATTGTTACATGAGCAGGATATATCCACCATATCAATGAGGCAAGAATTTAAGGAGAGATGGTAAGGATCACATCCAGTTGTGCCTTGCCAGGGAGTAAATCAACACTAGCCATATTTGGAGGGGTCTCAGGTGCAGCCTCACACATTGTATCATGTAGGTACAAGTTGTCATGTGACCTAGCAGTCTGAGGCAAACTCTTGCTCTGGTGAGCAAGTGAGTTGTGACTTGGGTGATCAGCTCTGACATGGTTTGAAATCTGGCTTGTGGGTAGGAATGCTTTGGCCCAAGTAGAATAGAGGACTGCCCCAAATGAACTCTATCCTTTGCTCCAGTACTAATGTTCATTTCTGTTCATTCATCAACAGGCCCAACACTAAACAGATGGCCTGTGCCACCATGATACTATGCTGGACCTAAACTTTAGAGAGACCTTTGTTGAGCCAGTCATCAAGGTAAGGGTAAATTCCCAACCTCTAAGATAGGCCATAACCACTGCCATACATTTTGAAAATATTCTTGGCATTGTTGATTGACTAAACAGAAGGACCATGAAATGATAGTGGTTTTCTTTTACCACAAACCGAAGGAACCATCTGTAGCCATGGAAAATAGAATATGGAAATAGATGTCCTTTAGGTCAAGGGCAGCATAACAGTCTCCATGATGGCAATGATGGAGGCCAGGAAGACCATATGGAACTTCAGCTTTTTGAGATACTTGTTGAGGTGATGTAGAACTCTTTCCCCCTCAGCTGTAAGGGAACTTCCTCTATGGCCTCACCCATAGGAGGGCATCCACCTCCTGGACGAAAATTTGCTCATGAGAAGGATCCCTGAAGAGGGATGGACATGGGAATTGGAAAGGAGGGACTGAAAGAAATCAAAAGGTGTACACCCAATACAGTGGTACTTAGCACACCTTCCAGATCCTTCCTACCCCCTCTCTTCTACATGCGAGGAGATGAAAGTGGATGGGGAACATTTCATGCTTTATGCCACTCAGGGCTTGCCTCATGGTGGGCATAATATGCTCTATGGGGCTTTGATTACTAAACCATACTAACACGTTGCACATTAATTGATCCATATAGATCCCACTGATGCGTACTACAAGTTCCCAACAGTCTCTAAATATTAAGTGAGAAAAAGTACTTTCTGACAATATATTATTTGATTATATTTGCATATTCTCCCTTGGTCTTGGCACAGAACTAGAAATTGTGAAACACCCGAGTTCTCATGCACAGATCCCACCAGACGACATCAGGAGTTATACAATGACAATTGTGTGCAAGTCCATCAGCACTGGGTTTGGCTGTGCTCTCTGTCTCTTTGCATGGAAAGTGTGTTTACTTGTATGTATACAAGTCTACCATTCTCCTCAAAATGTTTCAAGTAAACCAAGGTGACAGTCTAGTGAGAATGCAACAAGGTTTGGTTCTAACCACGGTGACCCTTCCAACACAAAGAGTGACAGTATGGTATCTCTGCAGCTCTCATGTGCCTTGAAAGAAGCAAGTGTTTCAATCTGTTTTTCAGCTACTTCTCCAGTGGACTGAAAGATGTTTGACCAACTCTGGATAGGGCTATATCAACCAATTCATTTGGAGGCCAGGTTTTTGCAACATGGAATCTTTTAGAGAATAGGGTAAGAGAAGGAAAAACCTATGGTTTTCATAGTTCATGTTCCCTCATCCCAGAATAAGTTGTTACCTTAATTAAAACATAAGATTTTTAAATACAAGCCTATGCTGAAAACAGAGTTTAACAACTCACATTTTCCTGCCTGTAACTAAAGATATTTTCTATGCTCCTTGCAGATTAATTGAAAGGAAGTCTCACTTAAAAGACATACAGTATGACATAAATGAAATATGTCTTTAAAACATTTGCTAATCTGCAAGAAGTGTTAATTTATTTCTATTATATTAAACTGTTGAGAATACCTATCTCTCAAGAATTAGAGCTGACCCATGAAATGATGATTAACAATTTCACAGAACATTGTTTTGTAGACAAATTCTCAGTCCCTCCAGTATGAAGAACATGAAGCATCATACTTGAATTACAGTGGTCATCATTAATCACTGAAATACTATCTTAAATTCTTCAACACTGCTATTGACTTCTGGCCAGGTCAATACCTATGGATTTATATTTCATTCAAATAGCATGCTGCAGTTTTCTCTGGGTTTCCTTTTTAAAGCAATGGCATTTATCCTCAAGTACTTGACAAGGAAACAGTGCCATTCCTTCTGCACAGCATCATTCATCATATTGCCACAATCCAAAGAGTATGTGGCCTGATACATACTATTGACTGGGTCTGTCTATACTTTGTCTTACATTTTCAGTCAATTCAATGACCGTATTATCTCAGGAAGAACAACACTTTTGAAGATCTTTTTGGCTCTAATCACTTTTCAAGCAAGGATTATCCTCAATTTTCTGTGAGCTCAAGCCCTATAAGCAGCAAAAGAGTTGCTTCTGCTCTGAGCTGTACCTCTGGGTTACTAGTGAACAGTAACAAGACAGTTTTTAATGTCAAAAGACTGCCATTTCAGTTGAGCGATTCTGGCACCCATAACCTTTTATAAGATGATATTTCCCATTTAAAAACGCTTTCAATATGTACCATAAACCACATTTTTTTTCTTTTGAAGTTAGTCAAATGTTTTGGAGATATTTTTAAAAATTTAATGCAGAATATATTCCTACTAGAATAGTCAAAGAAATATTCCATGAAGAATGTAATTAATCTCTTTTATATAATCAACGAACATCTACTGAACAGTTCCATGAAGAAAAAAACGGCCACACACTTCATCAGCTAAGAGATATGAGAGCTCATCATCCATATTTTGTAAGTCATTCTAATTTTCAAAGAGGTATTTTTAAAATAATTTGTTAAAAACAAAAGACCATGATCATTGATTGCAGAGACTTCATTTGTGCCACTGGAATTTATAAAACAACTAATCCAATCACCTCAGTGCTCTGGAAAGATGTACAAAATGCCAGTCCACAATGCTGATTATATTATAAAAAGATCATTACCTTCTCACAAGCGATCCCAAACTATACTACCTGACATAGCTGAGGAAGGAAAAAGATGCTGTATGAATAGAAGATTTATTTTAAAAGGTGCATGATTCCTATAGCAGTACATGTCTGTTTTAATCTAAATTCACTTTTAATCCAAAGGATTAAATCTTAAAGACTTCTAATATTAGCAAGGTTTAGTACTTGCAATTCAGAAAAAGTATTGATTATTTTTAGTAACTGTGGAATGACTCTGCAAGCCAAATCTATATGTATGCAATTTGCACAGCCTACGTGTTTTGTTTTGTTTTTTTAAATTGGTTTATACTGACAAAAAGGAAACTGTCAGGTAAATGTAATCACTGTCCAGAAGAAAAGAGAAAACAATTCAGAGAGAGTTTCTAAGAACATCTCTTTGGATTAAATTATGTCTTCTCCAGATTGGATGCACTAGAAGGAAGTAGTGTATCCCCTCCCAGGAAGACAGTGGGACAGCAAACAATGTGCTTTCCAGCTCTGCAGTGTGGAAGAGATGTCCAGTTCTGCTGCAGTGATGACCAAAGAGAAGGACAATTGCCCAGTTGCTCCATCCATCACATTGGTCACACTGGGGGTAGGGATTTAATACACCTTTAAAAGATGTAGAAAGATCTTGTCTCCGTTCTGCTGCCTCCCAATACTAGAAGGCACTTTGTCTTTCAGAGGCATAATTCCTCCGGGTATCAGTGCTTTAGCAATACACCTCTTCACCTCTCAGCCTCAAGAGAGGCATACTTGAGCCCAGAACGCTTACACCTGTTACATGTCTCCTAGTTGAACTTTATCCTATTAAACACTTCTCATACATCTTTTCTTCAGACTAAGCTTCCAGCTACTGCTCCGGCAATTGACACTCATTATCTTTATATTGTCTGGAACAAATCTGGATGCATTAATAAATGAATAAACTGTGAGCTTTCTAATTTGCCTAGCTTTCAAGGATTACAGAGAAGTAAAATTACAAAATTTGAAAAGATGAATTACTCAAACATTTTCCACCAGCTAACTTTAACCATTTCCACCATGTTTGTTTCCTGGTAGATATCCATGTCTCAGTTTATCTTTATGCCTATGCTCTATCCATTAAATATGTGGGAGTTGATGATACTTTTAATCATGAGTATGTAAAAAAAGAAAAAAAAAATCCCTCGCTTTCATATCACACATCCAATGTAGAAGTTCACAAACAGGGTCATCACTGACAACAATAATTATTTCAGGGACAAGGATAAAGGCAAATTAAATATTTGGCTTCCATTAAAGAAGTTGCCATCTGGTAACTAGAGCAACAAACTTTTATTTCCTTATTTGTCCAGAAACTAAAGTTACTCAGAAAAGAAGTCTTTATCTTCTTAGTAACTTTGTTGCATTCCTATTGCTGATGCACTAAATATTGCTTCTTTCTAATGGATCAAAACACTTCCATACTGTTACTGACTCTAGTAACAAAACACACAAGATTAATAACACTTCAAATATGGTCCCAAAAACAAAGAGACTTTGCTGAGAAATAAATGGTTTATGAATTTTAGGACTTTCACATTGTTATTTTGCCCATGAAGCCTTCTGCAGGAACAAGCACTTAAGACAAACCTTTTCTTCTACCTTTGTCCCATGAACTTGAAGATGATCTTATAACTCAACCATGCTCTACATGTGCTTTTTTTTTTCAACTTATCAACTCTTTTTTGTTCATTTGCTGCCACTTACCTTTTATTTACTAGTCAGCTACCTGTACCCTAAGTCAGAAATTCATTTAAAAAATTAAGTTGAAAAGTCAGAAGCCATCTCTAAAAGTAACACATGGCTGTCAATGGAAGAATTAGAAGTCGCACATAAAATGCAAGTCCTTACTAGCTTAAAAATACAATAGCCATAAATTTTAGTACAGGAGTGATTCTGATAACTGCCCAAGGTTAAAGAGTAGAAAGTAGTCTGAAATTAGCAGCTCAACCATAAGAACAGAATTTGTCTCTGTCAGCTAAGCCTTGAAACAAGTAATTTTCAAGTTTCTTATGTAGCTAGCTGGCAAAGGAACCAAGCACAAAAATGTTTTAGCTATGTTGACAAACAGAACTCCGTCAATTACCCTGAGCAACAGAAGGGGAAAAAAATTACTAACTTTTTCTGGAAATTGTATTTAAAATCTCTCTTCTTATTTTCCTGTTGTATTATTCTATTTCATGTCATTTCTTCCCATCCATCCCTATATTGCCCATGAAAAATGAAGGTTCCAGCTACTTCTACCATCTAAGCTAGTGATTTTTTTTAAATATAAGATTATAAGTGCATGAATATCCAATACGTAAGCATATATTTCCAATAAGTATAATGTAAAAAACTAAGGCTGATTTCCAGGTGTTTTCAGCTATATATAGTGGGGAAGGAAGTCCACGAAGACACTGTGATTCTGGGAAAAAAAAAAAAAAGTCACTTTCATTTCAGTGACTTGTTTACAATCAATAAAAGTTTGAGGCTATATCCACAAAGAAAAGAGCTAGAAACTTAACTTAAAACGGAGAGAAAAAGAAAAAAGAGCATAGCAGAAACTTAAATTAATCTCTGCTGTGTCTCCAAAACCACAGCGAAGTGGAAATGCCCAAAGGTGCCACTCCTGTGCACTTTGTGGGTGTAAAGGCTGGCTCATAATAATGTGTTAATAAATGCTCACAATCTTGTCTGCTTTCATCTTATAGACTATTGTGAATCCTCGGTTTGAGGCAGGCAAATACTAGCACATGTCTTTGCTGAATTGCCCACACAAGTCATCAAAATAAAAAGAAAGATTGTCTTGAGTTACTAATAATGTATAAAATAAGATTCCATCCTATAAAATCTTGTAATGATTACAAGCCAGGAATATTCTCTTTCAGGTATATGTTTAAAAAAAAGGGGTGGGGGGAGCACTTTTCACGTGACTTATAAATAACCAAACAGCAACTACATTCCTCTTTTGTTGAAATTTCCAACCTGAGTGATGTTATTACACACTGAACTAAAGTTCGTCACAGGAGTATGTTTCCTCTTAGATTTGAGTACATTATGCTATTTTTTGTCAGCTAAGTGGCTCACACGCAAATTTTAGCACTGGCCTGTTGACAACAAAACACTTACATTTACATTCTTGGTAAAAAATACAAGTTGCATTATGAATCTGACTTGAACAAGGAGTTTCTTTAAATACAATGACTCCAGGGAGCCCTCCTCCCCCACTTTACTTCCAGCTATTTTTCTGGGAACAAATGGTTAACATGAGTAACTTTTTATAACATCAGGACAGGAGATCCATTCCCACTCTAATATCTTTTTAAGAACCTCAGCTGAAGAAAAGAAAACAACTCACTCTTCTAAAATATGAGATTTGCTGTTTGAAGAGACAGAGGCTGAATATTGCCGAGAAAAAGGCAACATGAAGTAAGAGTCGATATCTCCAGAGTATAACTCAACACCGTAAGATGTAATGTACAGCTTCAATCATAGAATTACTGGACTTTAAAAAGAAAAAAAAAATGGGAAACTGTTAGTGCCATAAAGTAACCATTTGTGTGTGGTATCTCACAGTACAATTTAAGGAAACTAAGAGCTGCATAAAAAAAATAGCATTCTGCACTCACACTGTTTATAAAGACATTAACTGCTACATTAAGGAACAATGCCTGAACCTTGTAAAGTTAAAGAAGTAGGTAGTATACCCATTCATTGTTGAGAAGGGCTCAGTTTAAAATTATTTAGCCTCAGTTATGCAGCAAGCCCTGACGAAAGAGAAGCTAGCTGTTTCTCTGATATGCTCCCACAACCAATAGCATGATGCTAACGAATTAAGTGAACACAGATGTTTGTTGCATCAAAAACACATGGAGAATTAGCAATATTGAAAGAGGAAGGGGTTATGTGTGTTCTTGAGCCATGTGTTGATCATGATGACATACTATCTTATGTATTACACTTAAGGCAGTAGGCCATCACCACCAGCATATGGCTCCAGAACACAATCTAAATCTGAATCCAATCCATAACACAATCCAAATCTGAATCACAATCCAAATTAATATCTGAAGCAATCCAAATCTGAACTGGTGACTGAAAAGTTGTGCTTTGTACAATTTCTGGTAAACATTTATTTTCATAGAATCTCAGGGCTGGAAGGGACTTCATGAGGTCACCTAGTCCAACCCCCTGCTAAAAGCAGGACCACTCCCACTAAATCATCCCAGCCAGGGTTTTGTCTAACTGGACCTTAAATATCTCCAAAGACGGAGATTCTACCACCGCCCTAGGCAACCCATTCCAATGCTTCACCACCCTCCTAGTGAGAAAGATTTTCCTAATATCCAACCTCAACCTCCCCAGCTGCAGCTTGAAACCATTGCTCCTTGTTCTGTCCTCTGTTACTACCGAGAACAGCCTAGCTCCCTCCTCCTTGGAGCACCCTTCAACTGGTTCAAGGTTGCTACCAAACCCCTCTCAGTCTTCTCTTCTGCAGACTAAATAAGCCTAGTTCCTTCAGTCTCTCCTTGTAAATCATGTGCCCCGGAACACTAATCATTTTCATTGCTCTCCACTGGACTCTTTCTAATTTGTCCACATCCTTTCTGTAGTGTGGAGCCCAAAACTGGACACAGTATTCCAGATGTAGCCTCACCAGTGCCAAACTGAGGGGAATAAGCACATCCCTTGATCTGCTGTCAACACTCCTACTGAGGCAGACCAATACGCCATTGGCCTTTTTGGCAACAAGAGCACACTGTTGACGAATATCCAGCTTCCCGTCCACCATAACCCCCAGGTCTTTTTCTACAATGCTGCTACTTAGCCAATCGGTCCCCAGCCTGTAGCAGTACATGGGATTTTTCCATCCTAAGTGCAGGACTTTGCACTTGTCCTTGTTGAACCTCAGGAGATTTCTTTTGGCTCAGTGTTCCAATTTGTCTAAGTCTCTCTGAATCCTGTCCCTGCCCTCCAGCATGTCTATCATTCCCCACAGCTTGGTGTCATCCGCGAACTTACTGAGCGTGCAATCTATCCCATCATCCAGATCATTAATGAAGATGTTGAACAGAACCGGCCCCAGGACGGACCCTTGTGGCACACCACTCATTACCGGTTACCAACTAGACTTTGAGCCATTGATTCCTACCCACTGAGCCTGTTGATCTAGCCAGTTTTCTATCCACCTTATGGTCCACTCATCCAACCCATACTTCCTTAACTCGCCGATGAGAATGCTGTGGGAAACTGTATCAAAAGCCTTGCTAAAGTCGAGGTATATTGCGTTGACAGCTATTCCCACATCCACAAATCAGTCACTCATCATAGAAGGCAATCAGGTTAGTCAGGCATGATTTGCCCTTGGTGAATCCATGCTGACTGTTCCTGATCGCTCTATTTTTCAGGATGGATTCTTTGAGGACCTGCTCCATGATTTTCCAGGGATTGAGGTGAGGCTGATGGGTCTGTAGTTTCCCCAGATCCTCCTTTTTCCCTTTTTTGAAGATAGATACTATATTTGCCTTTTTCCAATCCTCCGGGACCTCTCCGGTTCACCACGAGTTTTCAAAGATAATGGCCAGTGGCTCTGCAATCATATCGGCCAGCACCCTCAGCAGCAATTCATCTGGCCCTATAGACTTGTGCATATCCAACTTCTTTAAGCAGTCCCTAACCTGACCTTCCATCACTGAGGGCCGCTCTTCTTCTCTCCATTCTCAACTTGCTTTTACTACAGCATGCAGTGACTGCATTTTAAATGTTTCCAATTTTGCTAAATGTTACGAAGATAGCACTTCGGGTTTCTCAGTATTGTCTTTTATTGAATGTATTGAACCTTTTATGGAATACTATGAACTCTAGTTATCCGAGGCAACTGACCATAATTTAAAGGAGGACCATAAGTACTACAAAATTTGCCCCACTCAGATCCTCTGTAGAGTATTTTAATTTTTAAAAGTTTTAATTTTCTGAAAATAGTCATTTCTTAAAAAGCTAGTACTTTACTGGGTATCTAAAACTCTTCATTCCTCAGAAGCATACTAATTTCTAATACAATAACAAAAATTTAACAGAAGATGGTTATGCAGCTGAAAACACACTGTCATTTTCTAAAACAATTCTCTGTTCTTAGTTTGAGCAAAATTTTAACAAGCACCATTTGTATTAGATATATTGCTCTAAGCATGTTGTTGGCAATCACCACAGCAGTAAAATGAAAAGGAAAATACTGTTTAATTGTATACGCTTTCTTTATGAAACCCTGGCATCTTCTAAACATAATGATCATTGCTAGAACACCTCTTTATTCTCAATCTCTTTTATTTATTTCTCTACACTGAAATTGGCAGGTTTCCATACATTAGTCAGGCAACATGATAAGCTTGATGTTACAATATTCTGACAACTGCTTTTTTCAGTTCAACCACTAGCATCGCCTCAAATATGTCTAGGTATTTTGCGGTTTAAACAATGAAAAATTCTATAATTCTATATTGAAGGAAAGTAAGATGCCCAGACGAAAAGCAGTTTAAATTTAACAATGCTTTAATCTTACCCGACTTAGTCAACTAAACTTGCAATTCAGAGAATGGTTTTAGGTTTGGGGGAGAAAGGGGGTTGGGTGAGTGATGTAATTTTGAAGACGTAAATTAATGGCAAAAAGTAATAAACAAGCTTACTCACAACCTCCTTTAAAAGCACTGGAAAAGTCAGGTTAAAACTGGTAGCTATTTCTTGCAAATCACAGGGAGAACTGAGATTTCCCATGTATAAATATATTTATGACAGCAAAAGAGGAGGAAGCTAAAGATCTGCTGCTGAATTATACATTCTTCAAGCACTTTGGGTCAAACCTGTGACCTCCTTCATGCCTGTCCAAAGACCCAAACCAAAAAAATTCAGTATTCTTCTGAGGAGGAAACAGAAGCACTATGATGGCTTATCTAAGCGGGAAGTCTGAAGGTGGCCAGAAGTAAGTAAATCAAGGAGCCATGAAGGTGTGGCTAGTGGGATCATATGCAACAAGGATCCCCCAATCCAAACAGCAACTAGGTAATAGAGTGAACTATTAGCCTGTGTCAGTTTCTCCTATAGGTAGCCTGGAGTACAAGTTGTAAACTTAAGCTACTACGGACGGAGGCTGTGAATTCAATTTTTATCCCAGCCACATTACCCTGATATCTCAGCCTCTTTTGTTTTCTTGGGTTGTGTGTTCTATTTAAGGATTTTGTTTCTGGTCTGTGCCTCAGTGAGATATGTAATTAAGATAAATGTGACAAAATATAACTTTTGCTCTAACATATACAAAGAAAGAAATGAGAAAGAAGAGAGTGCAAACTAAATACACATTCTGTCAAACATTCTGTCTTTTCGGTTCATCCTAAAAAGTAATTGAAAAGCTATTGGGGAAAATGGGCTTATTATTGAAACAATTATTATGCACATTTTTAAGCATTCATCACCATCTCTTGTTGCTTTTACATAAATCTTTCTTATATTAGGGATGACCACATATACACCCCGCTTTAATGGGCACACAATGCCTGGTGCTTTTTGATGTGGTAAGACTAACTATTGGTTAATGCAAATATCACTTTTAGTTCCAAATTCAAACATGTAGTTTAACCACACTTAATCAATCTTTACCTACACAGAGAAATACTGAAATGATGAGATGTTACTAACAAGCCAGGTGAACAGATTTTATGTACGTGGTTTTGAACATACTCTTACCGTCATTGGTTTGGCCAGCAAGTTTATTGTTGGCACTGACCCACTCCGGTGCTTTTCTCTGACACCTCCACTACACTGAGCAGTAAAAGATGGACAAATTTTCATATTTGTGTTTTTTTTCTTTCTCACACCTTTCCCTCTCAACATGAGAGGTATGAAGGAGATTATATAGAAGACTTCAAGTAAAAGGAACCCACTTGTTGTAACAACACCAGACCAATTTTCAGAGATGCTGGGCCTGGGTACCTACAGCTCCCATTGAGGAGAATAGAAGCTGCAGATTCTCAGAACCTCTGAAAAATCTGACTTTATATGTTTTAATCATTAAAACCAACTGAAACACAGTAAAAGCCTCCTTGTGAGGAAATACAGACAATAAAAACAACTGTAGGGCATCAAAAGGCATTACAAATAGATGAAATGACTCTTCACTGTGTCAAACATACTTCAGAAAACAAGAGAATCCTCATCATTATTTTTCTAACAAAGCATCTGTTGAAGGAATATATTTCCCATAATGCTACTAGGCTGGACATTTAACATCTTTCCATAGCAACTAACAAAAACATGTGTTTTCAGATCTCAGCATTCCCTCAGTGCAAGAGCACCATTTCATTTATGTTATGTTTTAAGAAATATATGCAAATACCAATTGTTTATTAAAAGATTCAAGGTTACTATTACTATGCTTCTATGGTAATGAGAGTAATATGGTGTGAATCACATAATGCTTCACAGGAAAATGAACCAGCACAATACTTTGCTGATTTTTTAATATTATTGTTCTCTTAAGTAAAACATAGACCATATGGCTAGACAGTCTCATTAACACTTCTTCATTCAGTCTTCAGCTTCTGAGGCCTGCATTAAAATATTGTCAGAATTGACATTCTACAATATCTTTACATGACATTCACTGAACACACAATATAACATAACTTTTTCAGCACATAATGCAAGAGAGCTCAAAGTAGTTCTTTCTGACTGTACAAGAGTTCTAGACAATGGCAGACAGAAAGAAGCTAAGTGATGTTCAAAACAAGAAAAACAAACACATTTTTTATATTGGGAACCAGGGAATGGAAGCCACTAATTTAAAATGTCTCCCAGAAAGGGTATGAGTTTTAAACAATCCCACACACAGAACTAGAGGGCAGATGAGAGGCATCACTCATGGCTAGTCTATTTCCGTTGTGAAACTATCTATCTAGTCATGGAGAAGAGCAATGTTAGCAATTCTGGACTCAGGTCTTTGGGGAAAGTGCCAGGGCCCTACTTTGACAATAGCAGTCACTGAGGCAAATTAGGTCCTGACAGGGATAAAATGAAATTCCACTAGAAGCAGGAAAGAGCTCCCATTGATTTTGGCCTCTTTCAGCTGACATAAATGATCAACTAGCCATAAATCTGACAAGGAACAATTGCTGCCTTGTCCCTTATATGTGCATCCAGAAAGGCATTTAAAATCACCTTGAGTAAAGAGAAGAGTAGGGAGAAAATGGACCAATGTCAGTTCTTTTGAGCTATTATACAAATAGTGACTCACTACGTGCTACAATCACACTGGTAGCCGCAATCAATGAAAAAAGGATGGCTTGTCAATGGAAAAAAGGTGGTTTACTGGTCTAAGCATCTGGTTAGCATTCCTCACAGTTTGAATTGCTACAAGGCTGATTAAGACCTTCATCCTTTCAAGCAAGTTATATTAAGTTCCACGCAGTGTGTAGACATGATCATTTTAAAAAGCCAAACCACAAAACTACTCTGAGCTGTAATGACATTAATGATCCAATGGCATTTGTCATAAAAACAAGGGTTTGCCACAGTAACCTGAACAAAATTTTCTTTTCATCTCCCATCCCTTTGATCTGCCACCTTTCCATGCTAATGTGATGGCAGCTCTCTTGGCTAACAGACTGGGGATTGAACCAAAAGGGCAAAACCCTGCAGCTAGGAGCTATACCAACTCACATGCTCCAAGGTACTCGTTAGTGGGTTACACAAGCACCTGGTATCTCTGCATGCTTCGACTCTATCTGAGGGTGGACATGATGTATTCTTTTTTCTCCAAATTAGGCTTTTCCATCAATGTTCTGGCAAGTTCTAAATGGGGCCCTTAATTTAACAAAATGAGGGTCCCATGGTTCCAAATGCACCACACAAGGAAAACATAGCCTGCTAAAGAAATACATCATAAGAACTATTTCTTATCTAAACCCACTTACAGCTTGAAAGTCATTTTTCCCACAACTAGATCTGATAAATTAATTTGGCTTAACTCTCACTCAATGACAAACTAGGTTTTCCTAAACACACGCAACAGATTTGAAAATAGTTGCTAATTTTCAATGGAAATTTAACACCTGCATTTCTTCTATCACAGTCGCTGAGCAATAAGATTCTCAGTGAAACTAAATCACATCATCCACCACTCAAAAAGGACCATATTCATACTGTACAATAGCTTGCTCATTTTGGGGGGCGGGTGGGAAGTAGCTGAGTTCTGCTTAACTGAGCCCAGTGAAAGTCAACTGATTAAATACTTCATTTTTCTACAACTAAAAGGGTCGCTTTGGCACTAATATACCTAAAAGTTAGTTTTTAATTTTTGTACTTAATAGAGCAGCACTGATTCCTGTCAGCGATAATGTAACTGTAGTGACAAACAGCACCATTAAAAAAGAAGGAAAAAAAGAGCTTTCAAAATTTTTATCGTAGTTCAGTTAGGGATGTTTTCAGCAGACCATCACCTTCCTTCATATAATTGGAGCTTGGTTGGTTTAAAATGGCATCAGCTATATTCAGATTTTAATTACCCTTTGCTTAACATTCTACAAAAGGTCAATAAGGAAAAACGGGGCAAGGTCATCCTAATTTCACACACTGCTGACCATTCAAAAATTTTTTAAAACAAATCACAGTAGTAAAAAATACAAATCAGTCTTTACCATGATTTTAGTTTAAAACCACTTATGTCCATAACATTATAATTGACAACCACAAATAATTTTAATAAAGCAAAAGGCTCAGAGCATTTGCAAATACAAAAGATCATTGAGGCTTTGCAGATCAGGTGGCAATTAATATCATCCCCACCCTAAAAACAATGAGGATAATCAAGGAAGTTCCAAAGGAAGATCGACCTAGCCTCTTCCTGAAGAATAGCAGAGGGGAAATGTAGGCTTGTAGACGAGATAAGAGATATGATGCAAGCTTGAATGGAAGTAGAGCTGCATTCTGTTTCCATTTCTGACAATGTTTTACCATGTAACCTCAGGCAAGACACTGAACCCTTCTGAACCAAATGACAAATAAGAACACTTGGCCAGAAGATTTAATTAATTAATATTTACAAAGCACTTTGAGATCCTTGGAGAGAAGATGCTAGACAGTAAGATATTACTCCTATTATTTTAGAGGCGGGCAAAAGAAGGGGAAAAGCAGGGTGTTCGCTAAGGCTGAAGTTCAATCTGGATGCTGTGCAGTGGAGTTTCTTGTACCTGAAAAGGTTCCCCTATCCTTTGGAGAATTTGGGAAGTAGTGCCAAAGGCAGAAGTATGGGGCTGAAAGAAATCTAAAACAAAAGGATACTATTCACTGACATAACAGAGCAATGGACAAATCCCTGAAAATGTTAATGATGATCACTGTATGAATTATAGCATAGAAGAGAAATAGTATAACTCTAATATGTGCCTCCCTCTCTCACACACTGATACTGAAAGTATCTGTAAATAATGAGGGAGTCCCAAATGAATTAAGAATGGAGTTAAAGGCTTAACTCTATTTCCTTGCTTTTTGGAGCACAAGTCATAGATATAGGGATGAAAGGGACCTTAAGAGGATCTGAGATCCAGCCCCCTTGGGCTGAGGAAGGACCAAGTAAATCTAAACATCCCTGACAGGTGTTTGTTCAACCTATTCTTAAAAACCTTCATGATGAGGATTCCACAACATCCCTGGGAAGCCTATTCCAGCGCTTAATTTATAGTTAGAACCTAAAGGTCTGTTGCTGCAGATTAATCCCATTATGTCTTGATTTACCTTCAGTGGACATAGCGAACAATTGATCACTGCCCTCCTTACAACAGCCCTTAAAATATCTGCAGACCATTACCAGTTTACCACCTCCCTCTCCCCCAATCCCCACATCTTCTTTTCTCAAGACTAAGCATGTACTATTTTTACCCTTTCCTCTTAAATCAGGTTCTAAAACTGTTTTCATTTTTGTTGATCTGCTCTGAACTCTCTCCAATTTGTCCACTTTTCCTTAAGTGTGGAGCCTAAAACTGGATACAGTACTCCAGCTGGGGCCTCTCCAGTGCCATTTAGAGAGCAGAAGAGACCTGCCAGGCCAGCCTGAGCCATGGGGGCACAGCTGGCGCTGTTTTGGCCATGGCCATCTTCACAAGTGTATCCCAGAGTTGACTTGTATTCAATTTGTGATTCACTTTCACTCCCCGAAACTTTGTAGCAGTACTCTGTAACAGGGTAGCAGATACATCTGATGAAGCGGATTGGAACCCATGAAAGCTTATCCCCAAAGAATTGATAGTTTTTAAGGTGCCACAGGAATCTCATTGTTTTTGCTGTACACAGACTAACACAGCTACTCCTCTGAATCTTGTAGCAGTACTATCACATAACCAGTGATCTCCATTTTCTAGTTATGCATTTGATTTTTCCTTCCTACATACTTGTCCCTATTAAATATCATTTTATTAATTTCAAACCAATTCTACACTTGTCAAGGTCTCTTTGAATTCTAATCCTGTTTTCCAAAGAAAAGCTCCCAGGTTGGTGTCATCTACCTATTTTGTAAGCAGATACTCTCCACTTCATTATTCAAGTCATCAATTAAAATACTGGATAGTAACCAGACCTATGTTCCCCCTAAGCTGCGCGGGTGTGCACAAAAATAAACCCGGCCCCACCAGGGCACCAGCCTGCACTGGCTTGACTCTGCCCCCACCCAGGTCCCAGAGTTCTGCATCCTCCAGAGCGCCACAGCCTCCCAAGCGCTCCCAGCCCAAGCAGCACCACCACCAGCAGACTGTAGCGTGTCACGCAGGGGAACACCATCTGTCAGGTGTGTCGTGACGGAAAAAAGGTTGAGAACCGTTGACCTATAGTAACAAATGTTGATGGGAAAAGGTATGAAAGGGAGAAAGATAACTTGAATCACTCCAAACAACAAAGTATACTGATATAACTCAAAGCCTGGATTAATATCATGCTTGGTGAACAAGAAAAGTGTGAAACCAGAAATCAGTGAACCACCATTGGTGCATCAAAAACTAAGCCTAACTGGTAAACAATTAATAAGGTAACAGGCTATTCTACCTACAATTCCCTTTGTGTCCTGAAAGAAAGAGATTTGGAGAGAAATAAAATGGCTACAGAAGCAAACTTCAGCACTCTGCCATCCCTACTGATTCCTGGAATACCAGGCCTTCATCATCATGATCCTGAGAAATGTCCCAACCAGAGAGAGACATCCAGATGATATCGTCACTTCTAGTGGCTTCAGCTGAAAGCCAACCACCACTTCACATGAAACAGGATCAGACTTTAACAATAACAGCTCCAGCCCATCTCTTCTCCCTCGAAGGACAGTTATTACCATCTTTCATACCATCAAAGAGACTCTCAAACAAAAGGGGTTCTCCTTTTTAAAAGTCTTTCTAACTAAAGGGGGGAAGAAAGGGGCTGGTGTTGAAATGACAGTCTTAGGTACATTTCAAGTGCTTTAACTGTTTTTCTTTTTTTTTCTTTATCTTTAATAGAAGTTTAAAGGATTTGTAGTGGTGTGTATTCCATAGCAGTAAGCAGGCTGAGGTGTCGGCACAACAAACTCTGAACTTTAACAGTATATGATGCTGGACATGGACATGATTCACTGTTTGCCCATATATCCCACCCAAATTAATACAAGCCTTACTAAAACCAAGGTATTTTGAATGTAAAACGTCTCCCATCCACTACAACTCTATCACAAAGGAGGAAATTAGGTTTGGTTTGGCATGATTTTTCTTGACAAATCCATGTTGACTATTACTTATTAACCTAGTATTGTCCAGATGCATATAAACCAATTGTTTAAATGATTTGTTCCAGGATCTTTCTTTGACTGACTGGTCTATAATTCCTATGGTCCTCTTTCTTCTACTAGATTTCCAGTCTTCTAGGACCTTACCCATCCTGCCTGGGTTCTCAAAAGATAATAACAATTAATGGTTCCAAAATTACTTCAGCTAATTCCTTAAACTCTTCTCCTAAGCTGAGCTTTTTTATTTGCATTTCTTTTAAATGAAAAAACAACGTACACCCAGTTAGATATATTGAACCTAGGCAAACTATTACACTTGTTTCATTCTAATCACGTTTCATTCTAAAGTGGAGTTGTGACAATTCTATTTCTTTTCTTTTTACCCCCAAAAAGAAGCACTTTTTAAAATCAGAAAGTGGATTCAGCTCCAGATAGGTAAGTGTATTCCAGGGCTGCAACTGTTAACAATCAATCATACTAGCATGATGTCTTACATAGACCACTGCTATAAATAGGAAAGCCTGTGCATAATAGAAACCTCAACAAACTGGTCTGCCCAGAATGAGTCCAAAACTTGTCTTGCAGCAGAAATATTGCTGAAAAAAGCATACAGTAAAGTGCTAATAACTACTGGATAACTTACTATTACTATTTAGCTATTTGGTACTGTTAATTCTGTAGTATATTATACTGATTCAGTCTCTTCAACCCACTTCACTCTGAAGGTAGGATTGTTCTTAATACAGCAGTTCAGCAAATGCCTGAAGGCCACCTGTATTCAATCCTCCTGACAGAGAGACTCTCCACCCACAATGCAGCCAGGGAGAGATCTCACAAAGAGCCATAAAAGACTCAATCCCATACTCTGTAATTGCTGATCTCTGAGAACCCATTTCTCCCAGAAAGACTGCAAATGGGATTTGGAGGACAAATGAATGAAGAAGACACCACAAACACAAAGTGCTGCAGTGTGCCAAGCCTGACATAGAGGTTTCTAAGAACAGTAGAGTAGATCACTCAACTCACCTGCAGCACACTATTTCCAAGTCCAAAAAGATCAAAAACAAGGGGACCAAAATGCAGACCTAATCTAAAATCTCTGCAAGTATCTAGACTGATTAACGCTTCTGGTGGCTTTTTCTTGGTCGGTCAGTCAGTCGGTCTGTTTGAGAGAAGTGAGGACTGGAATCGTGTGCACAACAATTTTAACTGTGGGAGCGTCCACTGAAACTTTGACTGTTTCTGAGTATTTATTGTATGTAAAGGAAGGGATTTTCCAAAGCACTCTGTGTTGTCCTAATTCTAATTAAATCTAGTGTAAAACTCCCAAAGCTATGTGCTTTTGAAAATCCTATCCAACAAATGTAGATATACAGTACTGAATAAAGAAGCTTGAACCGCTGTAATTCTCATTATTGAAATCTTAAGTTATTGTCAGATATTCCTGTTCTGAGGGAGTGAGATACCAAGAAATCCAAACACTTAGTACTTCAGTGTTTTAATTAATCCCATTCATTGCATGCCTAACCAGTGGTAGCTATGGGAAGCTCCTTTAATTCAAAGTTCCGTTATTTTCATATAGATCATTTTTAAATGCATTAGCTACCCCCTGCCTCATAGAAGTATCTATTGATAAAAATTTATTAAGTATCAATAGCTGAGTTTAATAACAGATGGAATGTTAGCCATTAATGATCAGGTTTCTGTGACTTATTATTGAACAGTTTATTTTTCAGGATGGAAAGGAAGGTTTTTACAATATGTAACTGTAATATCAGGGTGAAAATGGAACACCAAACAGGCACCACACCCACACTATATAAACTTTGTTCAGTAAACATCGTATTTCATATAGCACCGTGACCTGTTGAACTAATAGATGGAGGAAAGCATCCAGGACCTACAGATAAGCATTTGGTATTTTCAAAAACAATATTTTTTAAAAGAGTCCTCAAATATTATCAACTAGCAAAAGGTCTTTGGGAACAACACCAACAAAGAGAAAATCCGCAATCAATATATATCCCCACACAAATATGAGTACGGACTTTTCCTTGGAAAACAGTACCAAGCATAGCCTGCCATGGACATTTCTCAGTGTTAGTAACATTAAGCCAACCCGGTTCAAAATTATCCAGACCTAATTTTCACTGGCTTTATCTGACGCAGAAAAGCATGACTGGTATAATGAGAACATGATAAAATCTGAACCCGTTGTGTGGAAAACCTGCAAGAAACTCATCCAACCTGGGGTTTCCGCAATTGGAATTATATGGATATGAGACCAAAGCTGCAAGTATATTGAATCCTCAGGAAAATGCATCTTCCAGTGTTTTTTTAATACCTGAGCTGGATAATTGAATACTAAAATAAGAAAAGTAATCATCCAGTGAAAGTGTGATATTTTGGTAATAAACTTGAGCTATAACAACTTGCATTTCTAAACAGCTCAGTCACTGCCCTGAGAGCGTCATCACAAGTCATCATATCAAAAGAAACTACACAAACTTTAATGGGTATGGGTTTGAGTCTGAGCATTTCAGACTGATAAACTACTCCTGTTGAAATGATTACCAGCCTTTCAAAGCTCTTCAGAGATTCCAGAAACCAGACACAATATTACTGACACAGCACTTGAAAGGGTATTGTGAGGAAAAATGAATATTTATGAAATGCTTTGAATATACAAAGTAAATGTTTATTATTATTATTTAATAAGAAATGATAAGGCTGTTCAAGTTTATATTACACAAGTTACAGGAAGGAGCCTCGGCACTTAAAGTTACAGAAGAGAGCATCTGTTATAACCTCCCTGTTATCACCTGCTTGTAAATTTCCAAAACAACCACAACCATTTAGTTTTGTTCTGTTTTTTAGTTTGTGCAAATTCCTTCAGTCATTTCTGAGGCCTCATGGATATGCAAATGTGTTCTGGTTTCATTAAACCAGTACAAATCCTTAAGCAGACTCCCTTCAAGAGTTGCTTATTTTGGCTTAATTTAAACCTCATCCTAGTCAATTTAAGACAAACCAAATAAGCCTAGTTTAAACAAAAAGAATGTACTCCCTGCTCTTTTGCACTGGTTTGACTAAATCAGTTTAAAATTGCCAGTTAAATCAGTAAAAAAACAACGAGAGTCCTGTGGCACCTTATAGACTAACAGATTTTCTTCGGCATAAGCTTTCGTGGGCTATAGCCCACTTCATCATTAAAAAAAAAAAATCAAGCTAGTTCGACAAGATCCATTTTCATAAACCCATGTAGATAGGCATTAATTACATTCCTACCTTCTTTAATTCTTTATTAATTGAGTCCTGTATCAGCTGCATACTGACAGGGTTATAATTAATGGTCATCCCATTTACCATTTTTAAAAGTTGGCATATTAGCTTTCTTCTAGTTATCTGGAAGTTCTCTAGTTCTCATTGAAAAATCAACATTAGTGGTCCAGCAAACTCCTCAGCCAATTCCACTAAAATTATTGGAAGCAAGTTATCTGGGCCTGTTGATTTAAAACCATCTAACTTTAGCAGCTTCTGTTTAACATCCTCCAGAGACACTGGGGAATGGAAAGAGATATCGCCATATGATGAGACCGTATCATCTGTTTTTCACCAAATAAAGACAACACCTCTGCCTTTTCTGCATTATTATTGTAACATTTTCATCCATTAATGGACAAATACCATTGGCAGGATTATTTTTATTCTTAACGTATTTTTAAAACTCTTTATTACCCTTACCTCTGATGACCATAGATTTCTGCTTCGGTCCCTTCAGTTACCTTATCAATATTCTACGATTCCTAATCTCTGATTTATTATCAACTCCCCCATTCCTCCATTTGTTTTATATATATAATATATATACACAAACTTTTTTTTTTAAACAGCTGTCTTCTTTTCCCCTCTAAACAATTTTTTTTAAAACCAGTACCACCTTCATCCTCAATTGTGAAATAGTGGCTTTTGGGGCTTCTAGCAAAATGTTCTTAAATGATCCTCAATTGCTATTCACATTTTTCTGATTAAATTCTTCCTCCTAGCTGATTCAGCTCATAATTGTTTACAAATTTCAAGGGCTGGCAGCATAAGTCCTCCAACATATGTCACTCAATTTGATGTCCACCCTCCCCCATTCCACACACACATCTTGATGAAACAGGGTTTTTTCCTATATTTGTAGATAGGTGCATAGGGAGAGAGTGGTCATCTTGTTCCCTGGTGTATCCTGGCGGGCTAAAGCAGACACCAACTAGTACCCCATCTTGTGCTATATCTGTTAGGACTTGGATCTTTCAAGATCATATTTTTCTGAGTTATCAGTGAGTCAGGCAATGTCATTTTTGACAGAGTACCACTCAGCTTACTCTTTTGTCCACTTGATCCTTCCTACATAGGTTATAACCATTAACTTAAACAATCCAATTGTGCAAATCATCCCACTAGGTGTCAGTAACACAAACTAGGTTGAATTTATATTCAAATGAATAATTCCAATTCCTCTTACTTGATACCCAGGCTACTAGAACTGGTGTTACAGGCAATTAAGGAATTTATCCTCTTCACATCCTTTGGTTCCTTGATTGATTTTGTTCTCAAGATCTGAATTTTGTGCTGAGTGCTCTTATCTTTTTCTTCTTTTTACCCTTTTCTCCTGCCATTAGTTTAAAACCTTCCTTGTCTCCTCACAACACAATAGGGAATGATTTCTTGTAATGACAGAGGGATAAAGAACTGATTAAAGTGTATCTATGACTCAATTCTCAATCTCAGAACTATTAATAAATTGAGAAATACTTCCATCTCTCACCAGTTTCTAATTAAAGATTTACTTTTCAGGTTCAAAGCTGAGATCACCCTGATATACTGCATTTTTCCATTATTTTGTCATTAAGAGATTGTGATTCTAGGAACAGAGACCCAGCAGAATTCAATGTTGCCAACCCTCATGATTTTGTCATGAGTCTCATGATAATTACTGTTTTCCTTAAAGCCCCAGCTTCTGGAGTCAACTGGACATGTGATGATTACAGCCTTTGTTTCTGAAGCTTAGCAAAAGTAACTCTCTAGCTCTCATGGCTGTGGAGAAAGCTTCAAAATGCAACCATAAGTGCACCCTAAGGTTCAAATAGCAGTAGGCTAATAAAATCACCACCAAATCTATTATTTATACATAATCTCATGATTTTAAAGCCAATCTCATCATTTTTGGTGAGTCAGCGTCATGATTTTTGAACATTTGGTGTTGGCAATACAGGAACGTTGTCACTGGCCCCACGTTGGAGCACAGATGTCTAACAACAACAGCATGAGTCATATTTTGACTGAGACTGAGAAGAGCAACTAAGTGGATCTACTATAGTTCATTGCAGTGCCGTCTCATAGCATGGAAATAAAAAGTGATCTCAACTTCCACAGTTTAGCACAGATGAAGACAAAGAAAAATGGAAGATGGAATGAGATCAGAGAAGGAAACGACAACCTAAGCCAAACAAAGGGTCTAACGTCATTAACAGCAACACTATTTTCTGAAGAAGAATGTTCTACTCTTCCCGCTAGAAGGAAATTGTCTGGAGAAGGGTTAATCACAGCACAAAATGACTGATTCCAAACCAGAAAGATAAGCTTTGCCAGTGGTTTAGTGATTACAGTGAGCAAAAATAAAGGGAACAAGTACAACAGGGAAACTGGGGAAAGATTTATTCATGCACTGAAATAACTAAAACTTCTTCAAAGGAGGCTGCAAAAGGTGAGGCACCTACTTCCCTTTAAATGTCAATTGGATTTAAATGCTTTAGAAGATTCCAGGCTGAAATCTTATAAAACAGGAAAGCCTCACACAATAAATTATCACACTCTGGAATCAATACTACACTCTGGGGGCATCTGAAGTAGGTTTGGGGGGAAAAGAAGCAATACATGCTAATTCACTGAAAACATTTCTGTCAGACAGCTCTCAGCCATATAACTGTCTAAGTATGACAAATATAAACACTGACTTACTAAAGAACTGATTGTTTAATATAAACTCCAGATCTATATTTTCACCTGCAAAGAACAAGACTGCAGCCGAGGTCTTGGCTATATAAATGATTACATTTCTTACTCACTCAAATACAGAGTACAATGAAAACTAGTGGGATTTTTGCTATTATTGCTGTAGTATCTGCCAGGCATTATGATGCAAATCTCTGCACAAACAATCTTCCCATGGAATTCACTGTAAACAACAAAAGCAGCAGCAACGTTTACATTTTGCAATTACGATGAGGGGCCAGAGGAAGAATATATTGTTTGCTTTTGTAAATTAGCATCCTAGCCTGACTAATTGATGTGCATAGTGATGGCAGAAGTAAATAACAAGGTAATTAAAGAAGAGATGTGATGTTTGTTAAAGAAAACTTTTTTTTTTTAGAAACAAGTTTTGTAAACTCTATCTGCAATTTTAAAAGACAAGTCATAAAGAAACCAGAGAGGAATGTAGGACAACTCCATTTTTAAAAAGATTCTATAGTATTACACATATTGCTATCTTGTCTGAAATCTGTTGGTCTTTAAAAGTGCCACAGGACTCTGTTGTCTTTCTACAAGAGACTAACACGGCTACCCCTTTGGAATTTGACTACTTTTTATTGTTATTTTTGTTAACATTGGAGTTGTATGAAGTAGAAATAATCTATTAAAATCTCCCCCTTTTTTATGAAGTTCTTATTTAATCCACTTATGTTTTCCAATCAAAACCACAAGGCATGAGATATATCATCAGTAGTCATTGTGAGGTCTCAGTAAGTTTAAAATCCTTTGTCCACATACCAGACAACTCCAGAACTACAGCATCTGCTCTCTCAGAACTGGCTTTCTACTTTCCAGCATGTCATCAAGGCACTCCAGCCAATACAATAAGGAAGGGAAAAAGAGAGAGGACAAAATGTGACCAACACAAACAAAAACAGTTCAGAGCTAGCACAACACTTTTTGGATTACAGGCCAATGACAAAGAAGAAGGAATCAATCCAAAATATATAGGAGATGTAAAAACAAGCAAGAGAATTCTGTTTATTTTCCAAGGTGGTTAAGAAAAAAAATACATAGGCCATCACAAAATGTTATATTACAAACAGCTATAAACCCAAGTTATTGTATTGTAGAGGCCATCAAAATGACTGGAAATATGAAGAAAAAATGTTCCCTCTGTAGCATGCTTTCCTTCCCACCCCACCCCCACTCCCCCGGCACCCCCCTTTTATTGCCCTCATTGTTACTAGAAAATTTTGTTATAAAGACTGGTTAGAAGCAGTGAATCTTGTCAACTGCCAATAGCCAAAGCAAGGGCAACTTTTTAGCACACCCCGACACTTGAAAAGTGCAAATACAAATTAAAAGCAGAAATACAAAAGTGAAAGACAATCACTCGGGGCAAGGCAAAATCAGATCAAATCATTACTGTAGCCCCAAAGGGGGCTGGCTTTCTTAAGGGACAAGTCTGTGCATGTCAGTTTCTTGAGGAAATGAACAGAATCATCCATGAACAAAAGGTTTAAAGGAACACGATTAATTTAAAGAAACCTGTAACTTTTAAAAACTGTTACAGCGCATACGACAATCAGTGTAACTAAAAAGACAAGAGAAATATAACCCTCCTATTTTTTCCCCCTAGTTTACTTGGTGCATTTGGCAGCCCTTGTCAATTTCACTGTTAGTCTTGTCCTCCCTTACCTGAAATGTAGATGGGGGTCTTGCACATAGCAAAGGAGGAGAGGGGGAAAAAACATTTCAAAATAGGAGAAACTGACTGTAAAATTCCAAAGAGTGTCTGAGGGACTAAGAGACAGGTATGGTAACTGAAGCTACTTTTCACTATTTTTTTTTTCTTCAAAATTTACTAGATTTAAAAGTTTTCCCTTTACTGGGTGCTGATAAAGAGAAGTTAATTGTGAGCACCTCATCCCCACCCTTTGAGTGGTGTTACTGGAATATGAAAGAAAATCAATTGTTACAGACATAGCCTACTCATTTAGACTAATATTTGACATGCCTACAAACTGTTAAATAAAGGTAGTGTCATGACCCACAGGCCTCAAGCTTGGGTTCACAGGTATAGCCATGTTTCAACCCTCCACTTGCAAGCCTTCTGACAACTGCTGACCCAGGATCCATGAAGTCCTGCCCCAGTTTAAGGCTGTACCCCGATATCCTATTGGCAAGTCCCAGAGTGGCAGATTGGCCCTCTGGCTGTACTTAAGCCAACAACAAGAAATAATGTTTCAAGTTAAAAGATGACCTGAAAAGAATCAAGTGTTAAAATTTGTGAACAAATGCTCAGAGTATTCCTACCAGATGCCATTCTATACTGCTTATAACACTTACTCAATTGACAAATCTAATCTGTTAGATTCCAGCTTTAAAATCTAATTAGTACCTCAGCAAATTTATAAAAATGTACACCCTTCATTCTTATAGCAGTTTAATTATGACAGTCTCTCTCAGCTGCTTTATGGGCCACAGGACTGCCTGAAGTCTCCACAGCTTGCAGGATGCAACCCCCCTCCTTCACCATCCCCAATGTCACCTCCTTTTCCTCCCTCTCCCTCCTCCCAGTATTCTCTTCCCACTGGATACCTCAAGGCTTCTGAGGGACTCCTCAAAATTTTACAGTTCATCGTCACACCATCTGCACAAGGGAAACCCTCCCTCAGCCAAAAATGGGGCTTTTAAAATCCCTTTACACAGCTCTGGCTTTTATCCAGTATAACTAATCCAGGGCTGGGGGGAGGATCTCACCCCCCATGCCTAATAGCTCTTGTTTAAGTATATAAACTTGAGGGCAGGAACAACACCTTCCTATCTCTAGGCAATACCTACTAATTTTTGGATGCTATCAGTAAAGAAATGAAAAAAAATACTAATTAAAAACACTTTTCATGACTATGCAGAATCCACTCACACTCACTCTCCAAAGGGACTTCAACTGAAGTGTGTGTTTGCTAGTGTTATTCTGCATGTACGTTAACAAGAGTATCTCAGCTTCTAATTTCCTTTCAGTCTTCCAAGTAGATTTTACATAGAACATTTAGGATGTAAAACAAATTGGATAACAAAGTTAAAGATGGGAAAATATCCAAAAAATAAGCTGCCCCATCCCCAATTCAGGACATGATACAGTAATACCAAATACATTTCCTCTCTAGTAAATAGCTACTACATCTCTTTTAGTAACCACATTTTCTTCCTTTACATCCTTACATTCAATATGACCCAAACAAACCTTAAAGCAGAATTGAAATAGAAAAGCTGAACTGATTGATATTCCTTATGAAAAAAAGAAAACATGCATCACATGACAATTATATCTTCCAAGTATGCCTGAGTGAGACTTATGTTGCTTGTCATTTCTAAATTCCCTTCCATCCCCTTGTAACTAACACTGCATCAATGATTATTCATCAAAATTACTTAACATCAGTAATACTGAATCATGGAAATTAAGTTACAGACAACTTCATATTAATTTAAAAACTCAATCTCATTCTAGTTCAAGCTTCCTCATTACTTCTGTCTAATCGAAAGGCTGCTATCACACATCTGGGACTTGGTATGACAACAGCTAACTACACATCCAGTAGAAAAGTAGCCTTATTTCATGCATCTAAAGTTATGCCAATTCATATATACTGTATACACTGCACTTAAACATGGCACATCAGTGCGAAAAGAGGAGAGTTTCTGAAGGGTCAGTGAATTTGGGCCCTATAGAAGCAACAAACCATTTCTGCAAGTAGCAATTTCCAGTAGCAGTATTCATTTCACCCACAGCTCACTACAGTAAAGGAACATGAAATTCATACATTTTATTAATTCCCACTATGGTAGTATTGATCAACATGTAAAGTACTGAAAGTCTACAGCTCTGCTGGGCAGAAAAAATTCTAAAGTAACACTGGATTTCAAAATGATTTCTATTTCTATTCCATTGCCCATATCAGCTATTCTCATAGACTCAGACTCTAAGGTCAGAAGGGACCAGTATGATCCTCTAGTCTGACCTCCTGCACAATGCAGGCCTCAAAACTTCACCCACCTCCTCCTGCAATAAGCCTCTAACCTGTGAGTGAGTTATTAAAGTCCTCAAATCAAGATTTAAACATTAAGATACAGACAATCCACCAGCAAGTGAGCCATTCCCCAAGCTACAGAGAAAGGCAAAAAAACCCAGAGCCCTAGCCAATCTGCCCTGCAGGAAAAATTCCTTCCCAACCCCAAATATGGCAATCAGCTAAACCCTGAGCATGTGGCCATGTCTCTCACCAGCCAGTTACCTGAGAAAGAATTCTCTCTAATAACTCAGAACCTAGCCCATCTACCCTCCCTTCTTCGGCCACTGACATATCCACCACCAGTAGCCACAGACTCATAGAATCTTAGGGCTGGAAGGGACCCTGTGAGGTCATCTAGTTCCAACCCCCTGCTAAAAGCAGGACCACTCCCCCTAAATCACCCCAGCCAGGGTTTTGTCTAACCAGCCTTAAATGTTTCCAAAGATGGAGATTCCACCACCTCCCTAGGTAACCCATTCCAATGCTTCACCACCCTCCTAGTGAGAAAGCTTTTCCTAATACCCAACCTTGACCTCCCCAACTGCAACTTGAAACCATTGCTCCTTATGTCCTCTGTTACTATTGAGAACAGCCTAGCTCCCTCCTCTTTGGAGCACCCCTTCAAGTAGTTCAAGGTTGCTATCAAATCATCAGTTCTCTCTTCTGCAGACTAAATATGGCTAGTTCCTTCAGTCTCTCCTCATAAGTCGTGTGCCCCAGCCCCCTAATCATTTTTGCTGCTCTCTGCTGGACTCTTTCTAATTTGTCAACACCCTTTATTGTAGTGGGGAGCCCAAAAGTTTTTTCCCTTTCCGCAGAATGCAGGGTTCAGATAGTTCCTGCAACTTTGACTTGAAGCAATTCTAGGCATCTTCCACTTTTGCATTCATGAGTTCTTCAGTCCAGTCCACCTCCCTAACTAATTCTCTTAATTTTCTAAAGTTAGCCCTTTTAAAGTCAAAGACCCTAGCCACAGATTTATTTTTGTTTATCCTTCTGTTTAGTTTGAACTGAATTTGCTCATGGTCACTTGAACCTAGATTGTCCTCTACAACCAGTTCCTCTATGAGGTCCTCACTACCCCCTAATACCCAAATCTAAGATGGCATCCCCTCTCGTTGGTTCGATAACAGTTTGAGGAAGGAATTCATCAGCTACTACAGCCAGGAAAATCTGGGCCCTTTTATTACTACTAGCACATGTTCTCCAGTCTATATCTGGGACGTTAAAATCTGCCATTATCACATAGTTCCCAGTAGTATTTACTTCCTTAAATACCTTAAAGAGGTATGTCTAAACCATATCCCTGTGGTGTGTAACACACACCAAGCACTATCCCAGGGGAAACTCTAGTAGCTTTCTTCCTCAATGTGATTTTTACCCAAGCATCTCTTCAGACAATACCTTCCTAAGGGTCTTTCATTAAAAGGGGAGGGAAAGACAACAAAGACGAAGAAAGTCTGAGCAATCTAGTGTGAGACTTTATTGTATACCTAACAAGTCATTTGTAGATTAGCAACAGTTTGTGCTTTTGTAACTCATTCTTCTCCCAGACCAGGATCCTGTGAATTTTATATTTTCATTAATAAGCAAGTTTTTGCACCATGTATGGAATAGTATGACCACGGTATGTATACAAGAATGTATATGTATCCATCATGGTTATAGATAGAACAGAAACTGGCAAACCCAATCTCATTATATAGCTGTGTGCTAGATTCATATCCCCAAACTCCAACACTCATAAAACAGCACCCATTATGTAAAAGTTCACTTCCTAATTGGGCATATATGAGGCATTTCCCAAACAAAAAGAGCAGATTTTGGTAATATCAGAAATAAAAAATAACAGTGCTTTCAAACCCAGGCTGAATAAGAGAGTTTTTTGATGTTGAAGAAATATCACTATGGTAAGTAAAAACGATTTTCTTAGGGATGGACATATCTTAAAACAAACAGACATAGCTAATACATTTTTTTAAATGTATAATATGAATTTATGCAGATTGCTTACTTTATTTAAAGCACTTTCAGAGAAGAAAGGAACGAACAGAGCTATCTGTATTAGAAAATTTTATACATGGGCTTGAAGTTTCAGCAATCAAGATTATATCTAGAATATACCATCTCATGGCTATGTTTTTCAAGAACAAACTGCATAAAGCTACAACTTTAGGAGTGCAGATTCTACATATGAAATAACAGCAAAAGAAGGGACTGCAATAATGGAGATGATAAATGTCATCGCTAACATTAACCAAATGCTAGTTCAGGATTAATTCTCAGAAAGCATGTTTCTTCATCTCTGTATGACTAAATACATCCTGTTGTTCCAGAAATGCAAAACATATAGGACCTCTTTCATGTACATGACATCAGACTACTGAATGGTTAAGAAAAATTCAGAAAGCCATCTTGAAAGCAATTTAAAAAGTAGAGATAGAATTTGAACAGGACTTAAAGACATGTGTTAGGAGTTAGCCTGTTAAAAAGATTAAACCCTGAATAAGGAATCCATTCCTATTTTTGTTCTTTAGAGCAAAAAAGCAGTCTTAAATTTGTGGACAAAGGCTATGATTCATACTGTACTTCACTGAAAAAAATATATAATGAAAAACTTAAATGTAATGAGACTAGTGCCAGACAAATTCACCAAAAAAATGGATAAAAGCGATAGTGTACCTTGTACAGGAAAACAATACAATAGAAGTACAGACATGATTGAGATGTTTTGATACAGACACAGTAATCCTATACTAATAGCATAGTCAAGAATATACACACAGGATAAAAATTTATTTGCATCTCCCTTAGCTCTTTTCTTTTTCTTCCTATTCTCCTGAGACGCTTCCCCCTTCCATCCAAAAAACATTCAATTTCCCAAATGAAAAAAAACAAAGAAGTTAACATGAATGGGTTCTTTATATAACTGTGTGCCAACACACACACCCTATTATGGGTATGTTTAAGTAATTTTTAAAAAAGTGATATGTTATTGATATAACTATATATGGCAATACACAATACATTGCTTAATACTGTTAATTCTATATTAAGATATGCTCAGTATGTGTGTCCAGAAAATGAAACTAATATCTTAGCGTAGATGACCCAAAACACCAATAAAGAAAATCTGCCCTACAGCCCCAAAAGGACAGTGGCAATTTACACCAGCTACTGTATTGCCTAGCAGCTTTCTTCTTCTATTTGGTATATGTACAGACCTAGAAGACTATCTTATTGATTTCAATTTTTTTTAAAATCTCCATTACAGTGTATAAAGGAGGTTAGGGTGTCCTACAATTGACTGATAAAGTCAAAAGGGCAGAACCAAGAAGATGATAAAACTCCTGTTTCCTGTCCTGGCAGGCAAGAGTGAGAAAGCAGAGATGGATAGAGCGCCTATGTAAGCCTACTTTCTAAACAACATTGTTAATCAGTGCCTTTGTGCTGTACTGAGTAGGTTATTTCTTATTCCCTCAGCCATCTGTGCTTCCACTTCTCCTTCCCTTTCCACATCTCACAACATAAGTGCAACATAAATAAAACCACAAGCATTTCACCAAATATAACTTGGATTCAAGTTTCAAAACATAGTAAGAAACTGAGACAGTATTAGACGGGTAATCGTGTTAGTCTGTGTACAGCAAAAATGAGAGTCCTTTGACACATTAAAGACTAACAAATTTCTACAGACATAAGCTTTTTGTGGGCTCCAACCCACTTCACCAGATGGCTGAAGTGTACAGTTGAGAGGTATACACACACATTCCAAGATGCAGGAGGGCAAGTGCTAGCAAAGTCAATTCAGTTAGTGTAGATGAGGCCCATTCACACCATTTGATTAGAAGGTGAGAATGCGTGAACAGGGACAATTACTTTTTGTAATGTGCTAACCATTTCAAGGCCCTGTTCAGACCCAGTCTGACTGTGTCAAGTCTGCAAATCAGTTCCAGCGCTGCAGTTTCACACTGAAGTCTGCTTTTGAAGTTTTTCTATTGGAATATGGCAACTTTCAAGTCTGCTACTGAGTGTCTAGGAAGACTGAAGTGTTCTTCTACTAGTTTATGGATGTTACCATTTTTTATGTCCAATTTGTGTCCATTTATTCTTTTGCATAAGGACAGTCTTCTTTGTCCAATGTACATGGCAGAGGGGCATTGCTGGCACATGATGGCAAGTACCACATTAGTAGATGTGCAGGTGAATAAACTCCTGATGGTGTGGCTGATGTGGTTAGGACCTGTGATAGTATCGCTGGAGTTCATGTGCGGGCAGAGTTGGCAATAGCGTTTGTTGCAGAGACAGGTTCCTGGGTTAGTGTTCTTACTGTATGATATTTGGTTACTGGTGAGTATTTGCTTCAGGTTGGGGAGTTGTCTGTAAGCAAGGATTAGCCTTCTTCCCAAGGCTTGAGAGAGTGTGGGATCATCTTCCAGGATAGGTTGTAGATCTTTGATGATGTGCTGGAGGGATTTTAGGTAGGAGCTGTAGTGATGGCCAGTGGCCAGTTTTGTTTTTTTCTTTGTTGTGTCTGTCCTGTAGTGGGTGACTACTGGGTACCTTTCTGGCTCTGTGAATCTATTTTTTCACTTCCTCAGGTGAGTACTGTAGTTTTAGGAATGTTTGGTAGATATCTTGTAGGTGTTTGTCTCTGTCTTATGGATAGGAACAGATCTGGTTGTATCTTAAGGCTTGGCTGTAGATGATGGATTGTGTCATGTGTCCAGGGTGGAAGCTGGAGGCATGCAGGCAAGTATTGTGGTCAGCTGGTTTTCGGTATAGGGTGGTTTTAATGTGTTCATTCCTTATTCGTACTATAGTGTCCAAGAAGTGGATTTCTTGTGTGGACTGGTCCAGGCTGAGGTTGATGATGGGGTGGAACTTGGTGAAATCCCGGTGGAATTTGTCAAGGGACTCTTTCCCATGGGTCCAGATGATGAAAATGTAATCAATGTAATGTAAGTAAAGAAAGGTACTTGGGGACGAGATTTGAGGAAGTGATGTTCTAGGTCAGCCATAAAAATATTGGCATATTGGAGGGCTATGTGGGTACCCATAGCCGTGCTACTGACTTAAAGGTATAGATCATCTCCAAGTCCAAAGTAGTTGTGGGTCAGGACAAAGTCACAAAGTTCAGCTACTAGGTGTGCCATGCCATTATCAGGGAAACTGTTCCTGATGGCTTGTAGTCCATCTTTGTGTGGAATGTTGGTGCAGAAAGCTTCTACATCCATAGTGGCTAGGATGGTGTTTTCTGGGAGATCACCAGTGGACTGTAGTCTTCTCAGGAATCAGTGGTATCATAAAGATAGCTAGAGCACTGGTGGCTAGGGCCTGAGGAGAGTGTCCACATAGCCTGACAATCCTACTGTAAAAGTGCCAATGCCTGAGATGATGTGGCATCCAGAATTCCCAGGTTTCTGGATCTTGGGTAGTAGATAGAATACCCCTAAGTTGGGACTCTTGGGGTATGTCTGTGTATATATTTGTTCTTGTGCTTCTTGAGGGAGTTTCTTAAGCAGATGATGTAGTTTCTTTTGGTATGCTTCAGTGGGATCAGAGAGTGGTGGCTTGCAGAATGTGGTGTTAGAGAGCTGCCACACAATAGTCAAAGGATTCTTGTTGTTTTTGCTGAGAAAGTATTGATATTAATGGTGGATGGATGATCTCTTCCAGACAGTGGACCAGTATATGGCATCTGTGCTGTGGATTTTTTTGTTTAGATTGTTTAGATTATTTTTTTTAAAAAAAGATTAATCTATACTGTGGATTTGTCGGTCGGTCGGTCAGTTTTTCAAACATCTTTCTTTAATCTGATACCATACAGGAGTATTGATATCAATGGTGGATGATCTCTTCCAGACAGTGGACCAGCATATGACATCTATCCTGTGAATTTTTTTGTTTAGATTATTTTGTTTCAATTCATCTATGCTGTGGATTTTTGTTTGTTTTGTTTTTCAAACATCTTTCTTTAATCTGATACCATATAGGAGTAAACGACTGGTCATCCATTGGTTCACACCTTCCATTCAAAGAGCATAGAAGCTAGAGGTTATGCCTTGTTCAACAGGGAATTTCCTTCTTATTGTCCTTCCTGTCCAGTGTGTGGTGGGACCATTAGGAGAAACATTATAGTCCAACGTATCTAACACCAATCAGCAAGCACTTTCATCTCTTTTTCACGAAACCCAGATTCTATAAGTTTGTCTGTGTTAATAGATCCAGATGAGGAGAACCCAGCTACAACTTTATCCACATGAAGCGACAAGCATAGGCTGTGGGCAAATTTTTGCAAAATGATTTATAGCCTCACAGTCCTCCTAGACTTGTTGCTGCTCTTGGATACAGGTGATGGCAGCAGAAGTAACTTGTACTGCATTTTGTCACATTCCAGCTGGACAGGAGGCTGCTAATTCTCTTCTTTTCTTCTTGGACTAGATGACCAAACCCTATGACTCTCTCATTTCACAGCATGCTAATGTAGCAGACTTTATTTAGAGCTATAACCAGAGCACCATCTGGTGCAGTATACACCTGGCCATTTCCCGAGTGAAACAGGCTATTTTAAGAACACTCTACCTCTCTGATAGCTGCTGTTTATTTTAGAACAAATGCTGAAATCTCTACTCTAGCTTTCTATTTACCTCTGGGCAGAGTTTAAATTGTTGGCAATTATTATCTTTAAAGCCCTGCAAGGTGTGGTATGTGGTTAGTTGAGCGACTGCTACTAGTCTTGAGACAGTGAAGTGCTTTTGGTTGGTTCCTAGCGTAAAATTTTCTAGAACCAGAAGCAAAGCTCTCTCTGTAATGGACCCGTTCCCTTGAAATGCATTTCCCTTGGGAGTCTGCAAGAACCCAAATTTGACAAGTTTCAGGTCACACAGTGTAAGGCTCATTTACTTGTAAGAACCATTTGCGTAACCGTTTTTGTTTGTTTTTATTATTACTTTAAGTAACTTTGGATTGACATTTGATCTTACGAACACATAGGCAATATACAGAATAGCAATCAGTTTTAAAAGGCTTTATACAGATGTTCATGAAATATTTTTGTATTTACTGCATCCTATGCTGTAACCAAAATAGGCAATATCCTAACTATACAAAACAAGACAAGTCTCATTGAGTCGCTGACTAGGAGATCTAATTTTCAGATTCTGGTGGCAGAGTCAGAAAGTCAATGCACTTCTCCACAATATTACCTTTTACTTTGTGGCTTATCAATTAAACTTTACTGGTCCTGAGGCCAGTCCTAAGGAATCACAAGAATGATGGACACACCATACAAATCCGAACAAGGCTTCTTTTACTTTATTTATGTGTACAAACAATACGTGGAATTAGAGTCCAGATACCACTGTGATGGGCACTAGCTGCATAAGAGAAGAGAAAATTAATTTGTCTATGATTGGTGAACATGTTTTCCCTTGCTGTGGCAGGTAAAAAGAATGATGATGCATAAAAACTTAATGATGTGATTATCACTGTTAACTGGAGGGGAGAGAAACAACTGAATAATTTTTTCCACTAGAAGTGAAGGCTAACTTATTTATGGATTTAAAAAAGTCAATGTTGTATTTTAAAATAATTTCAACTCCCAAAATTCTCTGCATTTTGGGAGTTTACAAAACCAACACAGTTGGGATTTATGCCAGGGGTAATATACATTGTAAACACTGCTAATGGAACATCTTCACATCAATAAAGTACAAGGAAATTGCATGGCATTGCACACCGCTTTGCCATCTCTCAATTTTGAAACATGTATCTAAGGCTGTCCTCTGAGGAGCCCAGATGTATATTCAAAAGCAGTTCTCACCTACAACGTAGGAAGATACTAATGCTGAAAATCACACATAGCCCATATATATTACAACTCATATAAGTGAGAAAACTTCCAGTGAAATTTCTACAAGCCTTCAGAAAACTAACTGCTTTTTAGAATTCTTGGTGTCCTATTTTCATCTGTTCCATCAATCCTCCTGCCATCTAGGCATTACTGTTCAGACTCTAAACCAGTGATAGTCAGCCAAGATGTGTAAAATGACACTGATTCTAACCGCATCAAGAGTAACACTCTAACAGATCAACTTTGTCTAATAGTTAATATATCACTTTAAAGACAGACAAGCATTTAAAAAAATGTTTTCCTACCCAAGTTCATTGAGCAGTTACAGTCCTTCATTTCTTTTTATGGACAGAACCATTGAAAAGTGGTGGCTTTGGCTTGCACAGTCTCTTTGGAAGAATACAGCGAACTAGTGCTATACATTTCCTACAATGTGCCACTCAAATACATTAATATTGAATTTTAAGATGCTTTGTTGAGTGGGTCTCATCGTGGTAGTTTATTATGTATAGTATTTGCAATACCTGTGGAAGTGAGACATGAATTAATTTTCCCCTCCCCCCTTTTACCCTCAAACCGCGCTGCCCATTAGCTGATAGCTATAGCTTATAATTATATAGTCCTATAGTGGATTTTATAGATCATTTCTGTGTTTTGGTTTCTATGAAGAATCAAAAGATGTGTAGATACTGGTACTATATAGGTAAACAAACTCTAAATAGTTCACTCAAAAATTAAACAGAAAATGTTTCTGAAAACAGCATTCCCTCTCCTTCTCCCTCTATGTTCTAAGAAGCCACTGTAGCAGTATTTATGACAGCGAGCACTGAGAAGGAGGCAAAGGAGATCCCCTTGCTGAAGAAGCAAGGGAGAGAGTGAATTGCTGA
>ML685888.1:3142429-3167292 GCA_007922175.1 Pelusios castaneus | reverse complement strand
TCTTCCAGAAAATACCATCCTAGCCACTATGGATGTAGAGGCTCTTTACACTAACATTCCCCACAAGGATGGATTACAAGCTATTAGAAGACCCATCCAGGATGATGACACAGCTAAACTTGTGGCTGACCTCTGTGACTTTGTACTCACCCACAACCATTTCAGATTTGAAGATGATCTATACCTTCAAGTCAGTGGCACTGCCATGGGTACCCGCATGGCCCCACAATATGCCAACATCTTTATGGCCGATTTAGAACAACGTTTCCTCACGTCTCATCCCAAAGCACCTCCACTTTACCTACGCTATATTGATGACATCTTCATCATCTGGACCCATGGTAAAGATGCCCTTGAAGATTTCCATAGAGATTTCAACAATTTCCACAACACAATCAAACTTAGCCTGGAACACTCCACACAAGAGATCCACTTTCTGGACACTACAGTGCAAATTAGCGATGGGCACATAAAGACCTCCCTATACCGCAAACCTACTGACTGGTATAGTTACCTACATCCCTCGAGCTTTCATCCTCGACACACCACACGATCCATTGTGTACAGTCAAGCCCTAAGATATAACCGCATTTGCTCTGACCCTTTAGACAGAGACAGACAGCTTCAGGATCTTTACCAGGCATTCTTAAAACTACAGTACCCACCCACAGAAGTGAAGAAACAAATTGACAGAGCCAGACGGGTACCCAGAAGTCAACTACTGCAGGAGAAGCCCATGAAAAACAACAACGGAATGCCACTGGTCCCCACCTACAACCCCCAAGCCAGACCTCTTCAACATATCATCAAAGATCTACAGCCTATTTTACAAGATGATCCCTCGCTCTCTCAAGCCTTAGGAGAGAGACCTCTCCTTGCTTTCAGACAGCCCCCTAACCTTAAAAGGATACTTACCAGCAACTACAGATCATACAACAGAAACACTAAAGCAGGAACACATCCCTGCAACAGACCACGCTGCCAACTTTGCCCTCATATCTACACTGATGACACCATCACAGGGCCTAATCAAGCCACCTACTCCATCAAGGGCTCGTTCACCTGCTCATCCACCAATGTGACTTATGCCATCATGTGCCGGAAATGCCCCTCTGCCTTATATATTGGACAAACAGGACAGTCTCTGCACCAAAGAATAAATGGACACAAATCTGACATCAGAAATTGCAATACTACAAAACCAATAGGGGAACACTTCAATCTCCCTGCTCACTCCCTTGACGACTTAATAGCTGTGTTGAAACAGATGAACAACAAATCACAGCTTCAAAGAGAGACTGCAGAACTGGAACTTATATGCAAATTTGACTCAGTTGTCTTGGGGTTAAACAGGGACTATGGATTTTTCTCGCATTACAACAAGTGATTTGACCTCCCCCTCCTCAATGTGCTGTTCCCCAGTGTTTGAATCCTAACACCTATTTTGATTTGCTGTTACAGCCTGACCTGATGCTATGTCATACACCCCCCTGCATTTAATTTCCTCCCATTCTGTAACTTTCCCATCTTCAAAGCGTCTGACGAAGTGGGATTTTCTCCCACGAAAGCTCATGCGATAAATAAATCTGTTAGTCTTTAAAAGTGCCACAGGACTCTGTTGTCTTTCTACAATAGACTAACACGGCTACCCCTTTGGAATTTAACGTCTTAGATGTTACCCACCAAGGTTTCTTGGTGTTTGATTATTCTCCTAATCTACAATACACGCAAATTCTGTATCTGCTCAGGTATATATTCAGTATGAGACTTAGCAAGATAATCAGCAGGACAGCAGCTCCCAATTACCTGCTAATACTAGTTTTCCTGTTGTGACACAGAGGAAACTGAGTTTGTAATGAGAAATTAAAGGAATGAAGAGAGTGTGGGTGAAAGTCTCCCCAATATAAGTCAAGTTCCAAAGGGGGTAGCCGTGTTAGTCTATTGCAGAGAAACAAACAGAGTCCTGTGGCACTTTTAAAGACTAACAGATTTATTTATTGCATGAGCTTTCAAAGCATCTGACGAAGTGAGATTTTCTCCCACGAAAGCTCAAGCGATAAATAAATCTGTTAGTCTTTAAAAGTGCCCCGGGACTCTGTTTTTCAGTTTAAGTCAATGGATGTTCTGCCATTGAGTTCAAAGGGGACAGGATTTCACCCTAGAAGTAAAGCTATTTCCTTTGAAAAAACTGGCATATGCCATCTCACCTATGAATGACACTGATTCAACGACCTATTTAAAACACAGTTGAGGACTGTCATAGTCTATCACAGAAAGAAGTGATGCTATAATACTGTCTATGCTGTAATTCAGTCCTTCCCTTGGACCAACAATCTTTCTAGCAGTAGACTACCAATCAGATTCTTATGTTGGTGCCGTTCACTGGCGTATCTGAGCAACTGTCAAGTTTTTGTTTGGTTGGGTTTTTTTAAACCATCTCTCCCTTTCTCCTTCTCAAGCAAGGCAGAAGTATGATGCTTGAATACGATAAAAATGCATGTGCACATGAGAAAAGAAATCAGCATTGCATTTTCTTTTGAACAGTGTGAAACCGAGAATCATTCTTATCTCCTGCAAGAGACTATAGTCTTGGTCTGCCTCCTGTTAAAGTTCCTTCTCCAGAGAACACAAGTCTCCACTTATGTGACAACTTTTTTCTTGTCCACAGAAAGTCATGGTTGCATTGGGAAAGGCAGTCTCTGAAGATTCTACTGACAAACCAGTGGAAGGGAAAAGCCTTGAATTGGACTGTATTAAATGGAGAGTCAGTGCAGAGTACTGCCAAGATGTGCCCATTGCAATCTCGGAATCAATTAAAATCATTGTGTGCCACAGTTCCATATGATTCTGTAAGATGGGTTATGTTTCACGTGGGGATAGAAAAAAGGTTAAGGAAAGAGATATTGTCAGCTTGAATTTGTGGACAGGATACCTAAGTAGTTCATTTTAATCCTATTATTTCCAGGAGGTTGTTTCAGTGCCTTGGCCTAATACGCCTTCCACTAAGCATAAAACGTTGCCACTGATCCATATTATTAATTTTTTCACAACAGTCTTCAAAGTGGTGAGCCTACTGCTAGAAGCAGTACTAGCAACACTGTGGACAAAGCAGGTTTGCAACACTGATCCTTGGGGACCAAACTACATTGCCCCCATCCTCACTTTCTCCAACACCACTGATCAAACTACTACCCTCACAGTCACACAAGACTGCACATTTGCAGACAATTTCAACTCCTTTTCCTTCTTCTTTCCCCCAAGACATATTCTGTCACTTCTCTCCTAGGACAGTGGTTCTCAACTACTGTGTCACTACACATTAGTGTGTCACAGCACGCGGCTCAGTGTCTCACCTGAATGTGATCTGCTGCCAACTTCCCCCCCCCCCCCCGAAACAACCTTCTGACTGGGGGAGGGGGGGTAGGGGCGGCGGTTATTCTGGTGACGGGTCTCGTCTACTGGCATCCTCTTGGCTGGGGCTTTCTAAAATCTGCATATTTCTCTCCATCCCGACTGCTGAGACCCTGGGTTGCACTAGGCATCTTTCTCATCTTACCTCCTCATCCCTGAACCTTACTGACTCACACCTTTTCAATCTATCCAGCAGGGTATAACTAAAATACCTTCTTCTCCAATTATTTTAACCACCGTAACCTAACTCCTCAATCTCATCTTTAAGGCTCTTCACCACATTTCTCCATCATCTCATATTTTTGTTCAAATCTCCATCTAAAGCATTATATCCTGCTTGCTCTTCTTGATACCCCTTTTGTTTGGAACAAGCTTCATCTTCCAGCACATTAAGTTTTCTTCCCACAATTC
This sequence comes from Pelusios castaneus, assembly GCA_007922175.1. NCBI lineage: Eukaryota > Metazoa > Chordata > Testudines > Pelomedusidae > Pelusios > Pelusios castaneus. Next base: position 3,163,470 of record ML685888.1, on the reverse strand, counting down.
CTCCTCAAAACTTGTTACTTTTCTATTACTGCCATCTACTTCAGTTTTCTTGTTCACAGTGGAAAAATTCAGCTAACAAGCTGCATTTATCAAAAAAAGAATTACATGCTCTTGTTTAACTCTTAACCTCCTCTTCTCTATTTTTTAATCATTTGCTCCTTTTATGTAATTTAGGTTGTGAATTCCTCTGGGCTTTTATTTTTATTTCTTTAAAAAGTCATGCTTACTTATAGTACTATACAAATTCTGTGCAATAATTAAAATAATCTGCTATCAACAAAAAATTGGGGCTAGATTAAATAAAATATATTTTTTAAATATCTGTTGGTTTTGCTGGAAGATGGTAATTTTTAAGATGCCTGTTTTTCTTATGGATTAGGTTTGCTTATCCCCACTGATTTGCTCTTCACCATGATAAATCAATACGTACAAAATAAAAATACCTTTGAGGGAGAACTCAGAACCTTCATGACAGAGAAGTACAAACCAAATGGCTTAAGAAAAATATCTTCAAACAAAAGTGACTGCTCATTCAATTTTCTACAGAAATAGACTGGCATAAGTAAAAGCACACCAATATCATCCGATGCAGCTGCCTCCTAACAAAGCATCCATGTATACGTACCTCAACATTTTTTATATCTGAGTGTCCAAACATTAATCCTAACACTTGTACTTTTGAGCAATTTTCTCTGCAGATGAATAATTCTACAAAGTTTTCAGATGCTCAATTTAAAAAAAAAAAAAGAAAGAAAGAAAAGAAAAAATGGCTAATTTTAACAGCTCTTTTCCAACTTCAAAAGGGAGGGCCCCCCACAGCTCAATATTAGCTGCCCCTTCAATAGTAGCACACCATGTTGGACACCTAAGGCCTGCACTGTTCTCACTGCTTTGATTGCACTCACTGCCTGGAGAATCAGCCGTGAAAGTCACAACCACAAACAAAAAGAATATCACAGAGAAATGCCACTGTAATCAATGGGAATTGTCAGAATGCATCCAAGAACAGAAATTAGCTTGGAAAGTTTATTATTTTGCTGGGCCCTAACATCTATTTATGAATACACTCTTTGCTGCCAAAGCCTCCCAGCAAATTAAACAATGTGTTGTAATAGCTTAGGGTTAAACATACCGGATACTATTCACAAGGCTGCTGTGGTTTTTAGTGCAAATGCCAATACAGCAATGTCAACCCAACCAGCTAAAAGCTTCAAAGATCTTTCCCTCTCAGTGGCATGTCCTGTCAGTGGAGCACAAAACACTGATCTTTCCCCTTCATATGGGTCCAGTAATAAAAGTGGGACAGAAGAATATACATCTGTAGTTTCAGTCAGTTTTGTCAAGAAGTACTATTGCCTCCCTTTAACGAATCTGCAGCCATGTTGTGAACCAGTTAGCTGACTGCAGGAATTGCTGAGCCAATTGCTTGATTGAAAGCAGCAGATCCTGCCTTAACTTTAAACATCCAAGGCACATGGGTGGAGGGGGCACACATGCAATCAATGTTTCCCTAGTAATGAGACATTTGGCACTTTTCAGTAAACACAGCAAAACCAAGTAAGGTTCCAGGTTTACAGAACTGCCATTTAACGAAATAGCCTTCTGATTTTGTAAACCCATTACCATATGCTTCAGAAATTCCATTGGTTTCTTCTGTAAGGGTGGATGTTTTGGTCTCCACATGGCTCAGCGCTTTAAACAGCCATAAACATATCCCAGAATCCTCTGCCAGTTACAATGACAACTCCCTTGAAGGAAGGTTGCAGCCACTTTGCTGCCTAACTCCATGAGGCAGTGCAGAGAGATATAGTTTTGGAGAAACAACAGCTTGCAAGTTAGGACAGATCAAGTCCAAGAGCAGAATTAATCAACAATGTAACAGTCGACCAGAACAAAATATGGGGAAATAAGATTTACCAACAGCACTTTCCATTTTAAAATGTAACTTTACTAAACTGATAGCAAACGAACTTTTGTTTGAAGACACACTGATGCTACAAACCTTTCAACAAATGTACCAGGAAATGAATAAATCTTTATGCAGTTCCAACTGTTTCCCACTCACTGAGCTATCGAACCAATCATTACTGCTGCAAGACATTTAAAAGACTAAAGAAGTTAGCAAATGAGACACCTGGTTCGACTACTACTGGAATAAGAAAGGGAAAATATAAAAATGGCATCACTTGCTATAGTAACGCATGAAAGTCAACACTCTCTGGCGTAGGAACTGTGTCCCTCCCGTGTTCGGACTTCACTTGGCACAGTTTGTATGCAGTGTGGTTGTATCTGGGTCAGTCCCAGGATATTAGAGAGACAAGGTGGGTGAGAGAATGTCTTTTATTGGACCACTTCTGTTGGTGACAGAAACAAGTTTTTGAGCCAGCTCTTCCTTAGGTCTGAGGAAAGTACTCGGCGCACCACAGCCAAATACAAAGCAGAACAGACAGATCAACCTAAGTAGTTGGCACACATTCTAAGGGACCATTCAAGATGAGGTGGCCTGTTAACACTGTCCTCTGGACAGATGACAAACTCCCTCATAGATTTCCACTACAACTTCAGCAACTACCATGCTTCCATTAAAGTCTATCTGTAACACCCCCACACTGGTATCAAGTTCCTCAGCACCTTCAGCAATGGAACCCTAGAGACAACTAAATAGAAGAAATCTATAGATCACCACATCTACCCTCATAGATCCAGTAAACACTCCAAACACATCAAGAAACCGGTTATCTGCAGCCAGGCACTTACATACCACAGAATATGCTCCAAGGAGGAAGTTCAGGATATATGCCACAATGCAATCAAAAAAGCCTTCACCAAACAAGAAAACTCCATCAAAGAAGATCACATCATACAATGGGCTACCCACATATAACCAAAGAAAACTTGTCTCAACACAGAAATAAAACCCCTCCCACCACACTTCCCAAGTTCTCCCCTACAACGCCACAATGGAAACCATAATAGGTGTCATCAAACAACTACAACCCATACCTGAACGGGACCCTTCCAGAAATAATCTTTCCTTAAGTCTCTCTTCTGGCCTGCAAACAACACCGCAAAGCCCATTATTAGAAGCAACCTTCTCACAAACCCGGACACACCCACCAACTCAAAGCAGTACCGGACCCCGCCGGAACAACAACTGCAAAACCAGCAGACATATCTCCATTGTTAAAATGATCAATTCCACACACAACACACCTTTCAAGATCTGAGGGTCCTACTCATGCCTACGGAAAGAAGCCACCCATAGCAGCTCCTCTCTGCATCATGCCTGCGGACCCCCACAGCTGAAAGAAGCCACCCGGAGCACCTGCTTTTTGCAGCAGCTGGGTTGGGGAATCCCCAGGGACACCACAGAAAAAAGCCACTCAGAGCTCCTTTCAGCGGTATGTCTAGGGATCACCCACAGGAGATGGCTGCTTTTTTTTGGCAGAGGGAGCCGCTGCATGGCTGAGGGGTTCCAAAGGAGGGGCTGACCAGGGGGTCAACAAAGGTTGCCTACCCTTGGCCCAGCGCTGGGTCATGGGCACAAATGGTTTTTTCAACTTGGTCTCAAGAAAAAACGTTTGAAAACCATTGCTCTAAATTAACTATGTCAGTGAAAAAAACCAGACAATCACTATGCTCTTGAATGAACTCACTGGAAAATGATAAAAGACACAAAAAAATCCTATCACATGTGGGGGAACACTTTTCACAAGGCAATCAATCTGTATCTGACCTCTCAGTCCTCATCCTCAAAGGAAACCTGACACAGCACTTTCAAAAGATGAGTCCAGTAGCTTATATTTATGATTTTGCTAGAAACTAAATTATGGTCTAATAAAGATGCCTGATTTATGGCTTATTACAAAAATCTGTAATCTATTTTGTCCTATAACTACAGGGGTATTTAGAGACCACTACACCTGGAACTGTCCCTTGCAGTGTGTGTTAACTAATTAAGCTAAACGATCTATTCCACCATCTATTTTGCTTTGACACTCTGAATACCTTTCCCAGACCTGAGGAACAGCTTTGTGTAGCTTGAAAGCTTGTCTCTCTCACCAACAGAAGTTTGTCAAATAAAAAAATGACCTCATCCATGTTCTTTCCACAATAAAAGTAATTCTAACTAGGACACTACCTACACTAGGGATCTCAAACACGCGGCCCACGGGCCATTACCTCCGGCGGTCCACGATGAGACCTGGAACCCAGGGGCTCCCAACCCTACCCCATAGGCCAAAAGTGGCCCATGGGGCTTTTCAAGTGCCGAGCCCCTCTGCTGGCTAGGAGTCAGCAGCCGGGCTGCAGCTGCCTGCCTCCTGCCACAGGTCCTGCCACCAACCGAACTGAGCTCGGCGTCGGCAGTGCTTCCAGGGCAGGCCACGCACACCATGCCGCGTTCCCTACCCCGCCCCTCCAAAAGCGTCATCAGCCACTGCTGGGGAGGAGCCAACTGCCACCCGGGAGCCGCACCACTCACCAGAGAGCCCCATGCGTCCGGGACAAGGCTCAGGTGCGGGGGCTCAAAGGAGGGCGGCCTGGTGGTATGGGGAGGGTTCATGGGGGCTTTGTGGTGCTAGGAGGCTCCAGAGGTCCCTGGGAGGGGCCTCTGCGCAGCCCGTTTCCTGCCTGGCACCAGCGTGCAGCTGGGAGACGGGCTGTGGCTGCTCGCCTCCCTCCTGGCTTTCTTTCTCTTCCTTCCTTCTCCCTTTCCTTCTCTCTTCCCTTCCCTTCCTTCTCTCTTCCCTTCCCTTCCTTCTCTCTTTTTTCTCTCTTCCTTCTCTCTTCCCTTCCCTTCCTTCTCTCTTTTTTCTCTTCCTTCCTCTTCCTTACTTTTCTTTCCTTCCTTCTCTCCTTTTTAAAAAAAAAATTAATTTAATTTTAATTAAACATCTTTCTAAAGATTACATTTCAATTAAACATTTGTTCAAAATCAATTAATTAAACCAAATTAATTAATTCTATTTACAATCACTTTGAATTCAATTAATTAATTTTTAAAATTTAATTTCAATTAAATAAACTGGTGGGCCTGTTGTATGGAAAGGTTTCAGTGATGCGACCCTTGGGCCAATATCCAAGTCCTCATGTGGCCCTCGTGGTGATTTGAGTTTGAGACTCCTGACCTACACTAAGATCAGTCTATGGCAGAGGTTTTGACAATGTAGGAAAACTATTATTCAATAACAGTTCTTCCCCAAACCTTAATTTATCCTCCCTCTACCACACTCCGAGCCAACTCTTAGCAAAAGGGTCAAGGATCATGTTGGCAGCATAACTGAGTTGGGCAAAAGAAATGCTAATTAAGCTTGACCCTTCCACCACAAAGATTTCTGGCTAGCTCCCAGTCCATACTGCAGTCATTCCACAGCACATTTTTACCAGCAATTCTACAGGTATGTAACCACTACTTCTTTTTCAGGTGGTCTTTTAAGGTAAAGCGAGGAAAACGGAAAGGAATGAATACACTGCAAGTAGAGAATGGCGGAAATGGAGAGTTCATTGCAACAAGAAATGCTGAGCCTTTTGATGTAGTATAAGAACAATGACATAGTTCAAAAGTCTGATCCACTCTTAAAAACGAGGGAGACAGTAAACTTGGGCTTGAAGTTCCTTTACTTGTGTTTTTACCAGTTAAAAAATAATGATATTTCAATTGCTTTTGTGGCAGTGTTCTTTTTAAAGAAAGCAAACACACCCCAAGGGTATCATTCTTCCCTTCCACCCCCGGGACAGGTCAATGTCTGTTAAGTGTCCTATGCCTAAGTTATTACCCCTCCTCCCCCTGCATCCACACAGCATAGTTTGAAATAAAACACTACGGTGGAAAGCACTGCTCACTCTCACAGCAGCAACTTCAGAGCTGACCCCTCATGCGAACAACTGTAATGTTATCGGACACAATGCAAAATCTGTAAAAAGCGATTGTGAATAGTCCCTGCTCATGTAATATGAATTGTTTTCAAACGTTTTAAAGCCAAAAGACAACAACAAACTAAAAACATTTAAAAGCATTGAGCAAACCCCTTTTCCCCAAAATGTGGGACGAGAGGACAAAAATCAGATAAACTACTCCCCTCTGCAGTAAGAGGACTGAACAAGACTATCGTTAAAGCTAATAATGTTGGGGTGCGGGGTTTAAATGTAGTTTAAGTGGTTGAATTTTCGTTATTTTTAGATAACATATTCAGAACTCCAGAGGGGTAGCCCTGTTAGTCTAGTTCAGTAAAACAAACACTTTTAAAGACTAACAATTGCGACAAATAAAATTATTAGCCTTTGAAAGTGACACGGGACTCCTTGTTCATATTCAAAACTGGTTACATACTGCTCAGAACATGGGCATTCTGGTTGGAGACCAAACATGTTTCTTAAAATAAAGTCACATTGATTTTAAACAGGAGAGGGATAAGGACGCTTCAATTTGAAGCCACAGGATTCCTGATTCAATGCTGTAGAAATCATAAGACTGCAGCCTTTTAAATGAGCACAAATACAGTGATCTGACTCCAATGACTAGTTTCCAAGGAACTCCTACAATTCAAATAATTGACAGGCTCGCTCTTACCATTTTGATATTTTAAAAGCACTAATCTATACAAGGAAAATAATAATAATTGTGGAGTTATTGATGAAATTATTACAGAATTATTTTACTTGTACACTCCCCTTAGTAGGGTCTGGTTCTTTTACTTGCCTAAAATAACTAGCACACTTTTGGTGCAATGCACGTACTTCAAATAACAAAGAGGTTGGTTAAAACTGTACCATCATCTTTATGATAAACTTCTATTTCCTCTAGACAGTCTGTGTTTCAATACCATGCTGATGCTTCAGTTCTGACTAAGAGAATCACGAAGGCAGAACGGAAGCATCAGCATGGTATTAAAAGACACTGTGCTATTGATGACCCAACTTTCAGATGAGAGAAAAAATAATACCCTAATGCAAGAGGTTAAAGATTCCATGTCCCTGCTCTCAACTGTAAGAATATCTATTCAAGGGCTTTGATCTAATCCTAAAATGAGCATGTGCATTTCACTTACCCAATTCCATCTCTTTCTTTAATGGATCATGGTGATCAAGAACACTTCTCAGGAAATAGCTTTTGTTATGTTCTTGAGACAGAAGAGCTACCACCACATTCCACCTTTCCTCCCATTTACGTACCTTGCGTATCTCCCGTTCACTGCCGCTGAAAACGGCGGCTAGTGTACACTAGGGCCTAGTCACTTTTCTCATTCAACTTCCTCCTAACAGCCTCTCTGTTTTCCAAGGGTCTCAAGAACTGGGTGGGATTGTATATTTAAGAGAGATGGAATTTACTAATTTTAAGAAGTTGATGGGAAGAAGGGTTCTTTTTTGTTGGTTTTTCAGTATTTGGGTTTGTTTTGTTTTTAAATAACCATGCATAGGGTCACAGGATAAACACTTTGCTATGGAAAGAAAAACACCCAGCAAAATAAAACTGTTTAACAAAGAAAATTGGGGTTGTAAAGGTTTACAGAATCAGGGTTATCACTGTCTGAAATTACGCCTTGTAAGTGATGTGCACTGCATAAGCTTAATGAGACAAATAAGCTCTGAATTGTCTTGCTTTTTGTCACTTAGTCTCATATATCATATTTTAACTCAGCCTTATGTACCAACAAAAATATTGTGTACGTATATGTTTCTCTTTCCAAAACATATATTCCTTTCACTCTGTAAAGAATGTTATTTTTAGGCTGATTGAAATGTATTTCTTTTAACAGTGGAAATATTTCAGTACTAGAAACTAATGATATTTCTGGTCAAAAGAGTAATCAAATGATTCATAGTGTATTAAAAATTCCAAGTTTCAATACAGTGTAATAGATTTAAAACAAATTTAGTATGTACACAGATGTTCTGCAAATAGTATGAAAAAATGCAAAACAGCTGTACTGCTTTTCATTCTAAGTTTATAGGATTTCCCTCACCACCCACTAATTAATCAATCAATGTCTACATATCATAAACTAAACATTAAAAAATGGAACTGTGAACATTCAGTATAAATCTTAGCCTATAAAAATCACAGAATCTCTTAATTTTGAAGGTGTGCTTGACGCTAGATCTACAGCTCTCCAGGGGACCAGTACTTCTAAATGAACACTTTCAATTCACTGTCTACTTTGATTCAATATAATCACTACTATTGCCACTTCAACTTTTGGAGGGAATTCCCTTCATGCAGGAATGGCCAAGCAGATAATTTATAACCTACTCTTCAATCTCAGAAAACTATTCTAATTAATGAGACCTAATGGCTACCTTAATGAGTGAGAGAAGGCAGGAGATGAATGGGGAATTTAAGAATTTTACCCTGCCTGTTTTAATTACAATACATTTTTATGATAAGAGCTTCTATATGTGGGTGTGGCATGTGTGGATAGGTTTTGCCAAGTATCCGTCTTATCTCTGAATCTAAAACCTGAATGAGAAAATGGCTAAACACGACTCATTTTCAGACTGCTATATCACGACTGTTTTTTAATCTGGGCAACTATCTTTGCCAGTCAAGAAACAGAGGCAATTCTAGAATTATTACAGTTTCATAGTAATCCTAATGACATTAAAGGCTTATTAAAATCATGGTTCCTTAACAGGATAGACTCTACTGAGAAAATGTGTCCAATTATTAAAACTGAGCCAAAAGGCCTAATACATTAGGGTTGGAGCCAACTGTTTTTAAACCAATTAATTAATAGGGACCAGAATTTTCATTTATGCAACAGCTAAACCCTAACTTGTAAGAGATACAGAAAATATTTTTATAAGTTATTAAATGCAAGAGTACAGATCCCCACCTTAAGGGAGACTGAACAATAATATACAAGGTACATTTGACTAATTGGATACTAAATGGTTGTCTTCTGCAATTTGGGAACATCTCAAACAAAAATAAACCAAGCACTTGCCCAGGAAATTCTCTCTCCAAATATTTATCATATAACAGATATTCAAGATATACTGCATGCCAAAGCATTCTCTATGGTATCTGACAAGCTGTGAATGAACTACTACACACAAAGAATGTTACTTAAGAAATAAATTACAATCACGTCTATTGCTTAACAATTTTAATTTTATATGTGCTGTGGGAAAGACTTCTGTCAAGAAAATAAGAGCTAATCATCTCTATAATTTTCCATATTAGGCTCATTATTATTGCACGTTGGTTTACTTAAGTCAATCAGAAGGGTTAACAGTACTGAATTTCAAGTCAATTGGTGGTAGAAAATTTGTTGCCTGATCTTTGGCAGGAGTTGGGAAGAAATAGTACTTGTCTCAGGGTGGTTTTGCAGAAAGTGATATGGTGTATCACAGCCCTTTTCAACCATCCAGAAAAGCAAAATGTGCCAGTATATGTACACATATATGTGCATAAAAAACAAAAGGTAGCCTTAAGACAGAAACTAGGTATAATTGCTAAAAGAGGAGGGCAATTGATCCCATGAAGAACAGAATAGGACACTGACAAGAAAGGAAGTTTTCTGAGAAGTCAAAGAGAAGGGACTTCCACAGATTTATCTGGTGGCACTCATTTCTTGACATCCAAAGACTTTTACTACAGTATGCTAAGCTTTCTGAGCCAGCAGCTTCATAAAACATACATATGTCCATAACCCTCACAAACATCCTTCAAATATTAGGTTGTTCTTTAATTTAAAAAAAAAAAAAAAAAAAAAAAGATTCCTATGTTGAGGTAAGATCAGAAGGTGCCAGTATCTCATCTGCCAACTCATGAAGAAGAATTTGCAACTCATTGCCCAGCAGAAAGTAAAGAAACACAACAGAAAGATTTTTAAAGTGGCACAGCAGCAATCTTTTGCAGCAATTAAGGTACAAACATACACAGTTTAAATTTCAATAATTCCTTGTGTCAAATCTTCTTTGCTTCAGGTAAGTAAGAACTACTCTCCTGTAATATGAATATTCCCATCGTTTCACTACAATTCTGAATTCTGATCAACTTTCATTAGAAGTAATGGGTTTGAAACATACAAAAGTAGATTTTATCTTATGCAGCTTATTTTAAAGATAAAATAGCAACTCTAAATGTCCTTAATTTAAACAAAGCTAAAATAATCAAACACTCAACACCTGTAAATATGTATCACCTGTTTAGAGTAACAAATTTGTAACTCTGTCCCAGTCTTCAGAGAAAAAATGTAAACAAGGCACCCATAAATGATTAAGTTTAATATTCCTTTGTTAAATCCCACCAGTTTAATTTGCTGTGCTTTAAGTGATCACCCTAAAGTTTATTATTATTTTGCCTTACTACTATATATTCAGTAAAGAGTTTGCTGCTCAGACTTTCTATCCAGAGCTTACTACATTTCTGATAAATCAGAAGAAAATAGTGAACTCCTTCTTAGGCTCTAAAACCATTTTTCTAAATGATATATAATGCTTATTTAGTCTCTAGTGCCTACAGGAGATTGCATTATAATTTTTATGTAATGAGGTCTATGCAGCAGTCCTAGTACCCATCAACCTTCCAGCGAAGGGCAACTGATAAAGTCTCTTTCCCATTAATGATCATTAATCTCTAGTTTATTTACAAGTAAAATGACACTACCAAGATTTTAATGAAGGCATTTGGATACAAAACACAAGGGGTTTTTGTTTCAGTAGATCTCTGCTTTTTGATTCCTACTAGGTAATTCCTTTTAAAGCAAATACTTCAAAGAGTGATAAATTTCAATACAAGTGATTCGCATGTTCTCTGGTCCTACTATAAATGAAACTTTTTAAATACTTCACTTTGACCAGAGGACATGTATGCTGCTTAGCAACTGAATCAAATTAAACTGTTTGGTGGTATAATGCAGTTTAATAAAACAATTTTAATTGCTGTGGTGTCTTATACAGTTAGAAGGAATTAAAACAAACAAGGACATTCTTAATCATTAAAATATTAAGAGTAAGTCTCACAACTGAGTAGTAAACTAAGGTATTCAGGTCCCATTTCATATCTTCTCCTCCTACCCACTTTCTGCCCCCACACTTTGCTTAGAGGAATTCAGAGGTATATGGAAGATTTTTCCTAGCATGTTTTAAAATTATGCATATATTGTTCCTGCATATAAAAGACTCACTGCACCAGGAAATTTACTAAGCTTAAAAAACAACATTATTGACTTCTCGTGCTCTGGTTAACAATAATATCTACAACAAATATTGCAGACTTCGGTATTAAATACTGTGATCAACAAGAAATTTATTGAGACCAGATCGTGCACTTGGACCACTACAAATATGCAAAGATCTATGGACTGGAAATCTGCTCAAACAGATTTAATTGTAGGATTAAGATTTACACACCAATCTGGCGGTTGTCAACTATACAAAACCTTTTCAGTGCAGGAGCACACTCTTTATTTTTACAATGACCAATATCCTTCAAAATTTCAGCAAAAAGGTGAAACATCTGAGTCTGCAACAATATAAAATCCACACACCAAAGTCACAAGGAGAGCTGCATGCAAGTTCAATTAGAAAGTACTTGATGAGAACACAAAAGGATCACGGCAGACTTAGCAACTTGTATGAATGCCTACTCTATGCATACCCTGCTGCTTCAGCTCTCTATATACTAGTTCACAATCTTGGTTCTCATTTTTAATTAGGAATATACTAAACATATTTAAATCATAAATCAAAAGAAACACAGTAGTGGAATCACACCAAATCATGTTTTTATCCTCTTTTCCAAACCCAGACGGCAAATCTCAGAACGTATTTTTACTATCCTCAGTAACATCTGCCTCCTTAATAAACTCATCGACTTCTGCTTGCAACTTTGAAATTCTTTCTGCATTTGCAGAACAAATAATTTAACTCAAGAGAACTACAGTCTCTCTCTCTTATTTTAAATGAAGTCTATTTCCATCACTCAGACTGAAAAATGTAGCTGATCTTATCCACATGCCTACAAAAGTGGATATCATAATGGATACAGCCCAGGGAAGTAACAGATTATGCATAGCTCCACTGTGATCACATTGGAAAGATCTGCATGCCCAGACTGATATTGAAAATATTGACAAATTGAGTTTTCAGAAGAGCAAGAAAATTATCAGGTAGACTGAAGAAAAACATTTTGTAGTGTTCGCCCAGCTTTACAGAAACTCAGCAGCACTACTAACAAGTTCAGATTACAATTGTTAATGTTAATAATACTGTAGAGGAGACTCGTTAACACTTCCTTCCACACAAAGCATCCTCTAAATTAGAATATCCAGTTGAACTGGTGGAGATTTTTTTCCAGAGAGGAAATAATCTAGCAAAAATAAAATCTTCCATTCTAAGCAACAACATGGAATAGCAAAGCAGTGAAAGAAGGTGGTGTTTCTCAAGCAGCAGTTTCCAACCTTTATTAGTTCAGGCACCACCGGCTTAAAAAATTGTTGTGAAGTGAATTGATGAGACATCAAACAACTGGTGCAGCAGTTTGGGATACATCGAGTAATTATGTCATTTTAGAAACAATAATATGGCTTTTGAATTCAGATGCAGCATTTTCCATTAACCCATAACCTTGGCGAGAGACAGGATTAGAAGTCAGATCTTTCCTGATAAAAGTAAACAGATATAGAAAGCAGGCTTGAATAGAAGCAAACATAGGGACAGTTGTACTCTCACACATAGGAAAATTTGACAGACTGCTGGCATGGCTAACCACAACGATCTCAGAAATATAGTGCCTTTCGGGTGCTCAAAAAAGAAAGGAGCCGGATCATGAATGATTGGCATTACAGATTGTTTACCTAACGAGATTTGTGAGCAGAGAGATCTTGCAAGAAATTTAATTGTGCTAGGAATCTCAATCGTCGTCGTCTCTCCATATACTAGTCAGTAATTTTGGTTCCCATTTGATTAGGAATATACTTAATATATCTAAATTATAAATCAAAAGAAATGCAGTGTTATCCAATTAAATTCTGCATCGGATTACCTGAAGAGGTTGGAGAATACCTGTTGCTGTAGGTTTTTACTAATAGGTTAAACTGGGATGGGCAAAATACTGCCCACGGGCTGGATCTGGCCTGCCGCCCCGGGCCTGCTCTCCCCTGCCCCGTATCGCCTCCACTCGGTTGCTGCTGCACCGTTCCAGGATCAGGGCTAGCGCTGCCACTGTGCTGTCCACTTCCGCCCTCCTGGTCAGCGCTCCATCGTTCTGTGGCCAGGATTGGTGCTAAGCCACCCCACCCTCCACCCCTCGGCTAGCGCTGAGCCACCCTTGGGCCAGCACTGCACTGCCCCCTTCCACTCCCCCAGTTGGCACTGTGGCGCTCCAGGGCCGGGGTCAGCGCTGCCCCCTTCTATCCCCCAGCAGGTGCTGCACCACGCTGGGGCCAGCTCTGCCGCTGCTCTGCCCCATTCAGCCCACCCACCCTCCCCAGCTGGCTTACCCTCACCCCTGGACCTTTCCTCCCCACCAGCTCCCTCCCCCCATATTTGAAAATATCCTTTCTTTGTTAAACTCTTCCATCGAATATTAAGGCTTCCAAGCTCAGGGTCTGATCTGATGAAGAAAAGGGTTCTAACCAGGGACCCTTTTTCAGGAGGAGTAACAGAACTTTAAGAATATTAAATTTAATATTAACATCAGTGTGGCCATGTCAGAGTGTATCAGGGTTGTTAATGAGTCTGCTCATTTACTTATTTGCATTTTTCTGATGCAAGGGAGAGACGGAAAAAACAAAATCACATGCAGGGATGTGTTTTGTGGAGTGATGAGAATGCATCTCTACTACCAGGGCCTTTGGATCTTGAATTATTTTTGTCTTTCTGTTTCTCGTATGAAATTCAGTTGTGGAACACTGAATCCTGAGAAGTCATTCTCAACTAATCACCCTTCTGGACAAATGGTCCATCTTGCATTTTGTCTTGATTAATGCCACCCAACACAGCATCACTGCTGCCTCCCTGTAGAATGGCAAACACCTTGTGTCACCTTACATATTTACAAAATCTTCAACTAGGATGTATGAACATATGCTTCTGGGCATCTGTAGTGCTAGCATGGCCACTTTCAGCTCTAGGAGACCGATGTGCTGCAGATATATGGGATGTTAGTACCATAAGAGCAGTTTGCTGGTCCACAGGAGTTTCCCAGCCAACTTGGTTAACGTAAAGACTTTGTAAATCCAGAATTCTTTCCCTCATAAAACTTCTGTTTTTCCACCCTCCAAGTGACTAGCTATCCCCATGGAGAACAAGAACTAGGCTTTGTCTGCTCTGTGTGGAGCGATTCCTGAACTAGAAATATCTATGGCAGTCTCTCTGCTGGCTTGGGGATTGCTTGTCCTTGAACGTAGGTTTCAGGAGCCGCCAGAATATTTAATTTGAGAGCAAACTCCTGGTTTACACGGATAGAATCTTCAGGTGGGTAGATACTGGGAGATTTTACTGCAGGCTGGCCTCCCCTGGATAAAGTCACTCATTAGCAGGTCTTGTGCTTTCCCTAAAGAGTCTGTACTGCAACTCCAACCTCCTGCTAAGACTCAGAGACCCATCTTTGAATGAGGATTGAGTGCTACCAGCAGGCATGTTAAACTTTCCTTCCTGTGACAGGCAACAATGCTGCCTTCAAAACTGAGCATCTTCCTGGACTTGGTGTGGTGTTTATTGCTCAACCGCTCCACCATGTTAGGGGCCTTGGGCAAAGATCACGGGAAATAATTTCAGGACCCACCCATGAGAATAAAGTGCACGAATTGCCATTCAGGCATATGTTTACAACACAGCTGGGATCATGCCTCCCAATTTGAGTAGGCAGCTCTGAGCTGTGCACTAAAAATAGCCGTGTGGATCATGTGACCCAAACAGCAGCCTGAGCTAACCATCCAAACTTCAACCACAGTGGCTGGGTGTTTTGGAATCAGGTCACCAGAATGACCTGTAGCTGGTGCCACAATATCCATGCTGGTATTTTTAGGGTAATTAGGGTACTAGCTTACATGGAGCTAGTGCAAGTCTGTCTAACCAGATGTGTAGACATACCCATATAAATTAGAGTTGCTTCCCACTTCCCTAACTCATCCCACCCAAGAATTAAGTGTGTAAAATAACAAAGGGAGAAGGGGCGATCGCTGCCAAAGCATTACCACAGCACCAGGTAGTTAATGGACCAAGGAGCAGTCACTGGAGTGGGCCTTCGCTGCCTGGGAACAAGTCTCAACTGCATTTCATCAGCCCTCGGAATAAGTCACAGGGAGTCAGTTCATCACGGTTAGAGGTATTAGCATGCAGGGTTACTGATGTTTTGATCAAATTATCCAGAGACTGAATTAAGTGGAAGGCACTTTTTCTATTTTGCCTTGTTTTCACTGAGAAACTGAAGTGTGCTTACCTTTAAAAAAAAAAATCAGCAGGAGATCTCTGCACAGAGATATATGGCTTTAGACAAAGGAAAATAAAAAGAGAAAGAAGGATAGCATTCTGCACTTCATCTTCTAGTTTTTGTGTAAATCCGTATAATAGCTTCACAGACAGTTACACACAGTTGCCTCTTCCTGCACATTTTTTCCTTCATGTAACAGAAGCAGAATGAACACATTTTTTTAAACAAATAAAAAGTATTTTTCAGTAAGTGCTACGTTGACTCGGAAAAGTCTTTTGGTCTCCAAAGTGGGGGCGGGGGAGTAAGCAATGGACATTTTTGCTGCGCATGTACTGAACACATCCTGAACTCTCTCATTCATTTCTGTCTAATATATTAATCTCCATACCCCACCCCACCCCAAAAGGCAGAGTTTAGTTCTCTTAACGGTTTCGTTCAGAAAACCCTGGAGGAACACCCAGCTTTCTAAAAAAATTTCCTCTCTTCCCACCTCAGGCCATCTACAGATTGCATAGTTGATTTTGTTCCTACAATACCAAAGAGCAACTGGGCAGGTGAGTATATTTAGGCGTTCACACCTCATCAACCACATATGCTACTTGTGGTTAGTGTTCACATTTATGAATGTTCCATAACTGAATGAGGTGAATTTCAAGCTGCCTTATTATTTCAAGTCCCACTGTTCCAAGTGTGATCCTCACCTAAGCTCCAATTGCCAGTGACATCAATTTGTACCAAACCATGTATTGGTTTTATAATCTGCAAAAGCAGCCACCAATGACTGAGCGAGACCACAATATTCAGTCTATCAGTATAACCTAAACCAGGTGTTCCTTGAATTCTTCTGCACAGATGCTGAGACAGTATCAAACAGAAATGGAAGTCTAAACATATATTAAAATCAGGTTAAACAATGCTAAACATTACAAATCCTATTTAGCTTTCTACCATAGTCTTTTTAAGGGACTAACTCATAGTTCCCTTCCCCCGTTCTGTGGGCAATCTGGATTTAAGTCTGGAAAGAATAAAATTTAAATAAATAAATAAATAAATAAAATGTAAAGCCTTCCTATACTGTACTAATTTTCCCTTTAGCAGCCTGTTGTATTCTAACGCAGAATTATGTTTCAGGCAGTGTCACAACAGAAGATAATGAGCAGGTTTACTTTTTCTTTTTTGGACTTCATGTGGATGTGATTAAAACGTTTGATAGCTAAGCAGTCTTTCTTTTCGGTTAATTCCAAAGGATTTAGCATCTTTCCATCTTCATATCGCCATTATCATTCCTGATAGAAAGTTCTCCTGTTTCAGCAGCATAGCTTATTTTAATTATTTAATAATAGTGAATAACATAACGCGGCCTCATTTCAGTAGCTTCATGTTATTTTAGCAAAGTTTTCATCTCCCTGCATATTTATTTGGTTGTTTCTCCTTCTTTTGCAATCCAAAAATTCCACAACGTGAATTTGTTTTTACTCTTTGTCTAGTCCCTCCTCTTGGTAATTTACCTTTACCAGAGAGTGAGCTTGTAAATTGTTTATTTTTAGATCAGCAGGGAAATCCAGTAGTTCTTTTATGGATGAAGGACAGGAGAGCTACTCTAAGTGTGCAGGTGGAAAAACAACACAAAGTACACACTGCTGAGACTCAAGGGGGAAAGAAATCAAATTGTCCTTTGACTGGCTACAGGTTAATATTCTACCTTCCAAGTTCACCCCCCACTCTATTCTGCTTCCATAAGTTTCAGTAAAAAATTACATTGTGCAGGTTTAGCACAAGCAACCTTTAAGCTTCAATGGAATATGCCTCTTCTTCACAACGTATTGTACCTTGATGATATTTAGATCTGCTCCTACTCACTACCAACAACTTTAGCCCTTCCCTGCCCCTACAAACACCACAAGATTTTTGTTTATGACACCAAAAGTTAAGAGCTAATGCACTAACCACAAGGCACCACATAGTCCTCCTACATTTAAGCATATGGGCTGGTGCACAAGTTAATCATGCAGATATTCTTAATTATCAAGTTGTCTAATGAGGATTGATTCTCTACCACCTGTCCATAATCATCTTTTACAACGTTCACATTTGCTGCTTGCATTACCTGCTGCACAAATCTCCATAAAACAATCATCTCATTCTTTCTGCATAAACAATTTATCTATTCAGTTAGCACTGTAAAGCCATTGCAGGTGAATAAGGTAGGAACAAATTACCCTTCTTTGACTGCCAGACACAACCATGCTGCTGAAAATGGACATCTAAAAACATCTAATGCCAATGCTAACAAATAGGGTTATGAATATTGCCTTTTATGCAATGTGAACAGCTTAGTAGTCAACGATCAGTCACCAAGCTAGTGTATTCATCTGTTTATTACAATCACATACTAGCAATATAAAAACCAAAAGCTGTCTTTAATTTCACCAACTTCTGCCTGGGCTTCTTAACTTTTTCATTTTCCAAATCTAACCTAATCAACAGTTGAGACTAATAACAGATCCTTTAAAAATCAACTTAAGTACTATAAAAATAGTTTATTGGAGTATAAAATAATAGTTTGCTCTTAAATTGTGCCTCATCTCAAGAAGCTTAAGTGTTCTCTTTAACCTTGTTATTTTCCACAAGTTTCAAGAGAAAGACAGTAAGTGATCTGCTCAAGAGTGAAGTAGTTGGAACAGAAGCCAGGACACTTGCACTAGAAAAATACTGTCATTTTTTTCAACTGAACAGGTGAGCAAAAATTGCTGCTACTGTCATTCAAAGGATTAATGACCACATTTTCAAGGCTCTTTCTCTGCCACAAAATCCCAATTTAAGTCACATAGATACATTTTTCCTAAGCATTTCAGACACTATGAGCAGACCTTGATTTTGCTGGTAGAGTGCAAGTCTCTGTCCTGGTTTCCTCCTCGCTCGCTCGCTCGCTCACTCACTCACTCACAGGACAGGACAGGACAGGACAGGACAGGACAGACAGACAGACAGAAAGAAATCTGCATTGCAAAAATATGACTGTTGTGCTCTGCATATTATATGCTGCACTGGAGCGCTGTGTAATCTTGCAGCTCATCATGTCTGTCACTTCCAAAGAGTTTTGCCATGTAGCATGGAACTACAGTTCGGGCACCAGGGAAGATTAGGGAGAAATTATCCTACTGTGTGTATACACATACATTAAAAAGGAAATTCACAAAATTAAAATTATATGTAGGGACAAAAAATTCTCTTGAGAAAATAATTAGATTCCAGGAATTAAGTTAAGTTCAGGACCCTAAAATCTTGATCTTCACTGTAGTTCAGCATATTTTGCAGTGCAGGCCCACTACTAATCAAAACTTGCTTTTGCTATATTTCTATTTCTTTTTACACATATTCCTACACAAAAAAAGAGAGATTTTATCCCTTTACTTTAGAAAAATCATAATTCTAACATACTCCCCATTATGTGCCTCATGACAAACTGCCATACCTTTCTCAGATGCTATTAATTTTCCATAGAAAGAAAAGGAAGCAATTTAGAGCTCATTGGTTTTGAGACACTATTAAGCGATATACACTGAAAGATCACAAACTAAAAGCAGATTTTCTTTTTAGTGAAAATATCTGAGGGATTCTGCATGTTTCCATTATTCAAGTTGTCAGTGTCCAGCAAATACATACTGGCCCAGCAAATACCATTAGAAACTATAAAGATCTTTCTATGCAGAGAGAGAGGTAGATGCTCTTTCCTAACAGAGAAATAGGAAAGGGTAATTGTAGGACATTGGGAGTTTTTTGGGAGGTCTGTTAATTTTGTTACGTGTTTCTTCCCAGGAAACTTGAAAGGACCAGAAAAATAATGAAAAATAAGTAATTTCCATTCCACTGTGAAAGATTAAGTGCTCCTGTTTTGACTAGTGTTGTGGGCAGGAGGGAGGACGGGGAGCAGAGAAGGCTTTTGCTATTCTGTAATGTTGAATACTGCAGCTACTGAAGAATTCCTTTGCATCACATAGTAACAGAACAAACCAGAGTCACAGTGGCTGAACCAGATCATTTGAAACAGAACACGAAGTATGATTGGTTGGCTCAGTGGGTTAATACTGCATCTTTCCTCTAAATCACATTAGTTCAAACTGAGACCAAGATGGCAGTGACAGAAAGTAGTGACCTCAGACGACTGTTCAGAGACCAAATCACAAAGCCCACCACAATTAGCATTAATTGGTTCATTAGTTGTCAGACTCAGCAGAGAGGTAAGACATAAGCAAGCATTGAGACTGAAATGCCCTTCGCTCCACTAGAAGATGGTCCCCCAAGATCAGGAATTTGGCACATTGCTTGGACAATGTGGAGAAGCTTGCACTCCCTTGGCCAGAACAGAACCTAGTCCTCAAATTCAGTGGTCACCACTGCACAATTATTTACAACATCTAGTATTTGTATTTGCAATAATTCCTATACTTTATTGGAGAATGGAAAATGCCACCATACAGTACCAGAGGCCCCACAAATTATTTTCTTTAGTGACAATCAGTATGAACATGCAACATGTCTACAAGACAGTCACCCTCATCTTTCACCAACACTAACTTTATATTCACACACCCCATAGCAAAAATTATTTGTTTTTATGTGAAATGCTTTTTAACAAACTATGACATGAGCTATATGTTAAATGAATATGGGACAGTCCAATGTAAAGGCAAAGCAAGTTTGAAGTTATTCAGAAAAATCTAAATACTGCTTGAGGGAGATTCTATGAAACAGTATGTCGCATCATGTGCCTCTGATGGAGTATGGGATTTGGGGCGAAGCAAGCTCACAGAGGCAGAAAGAGAGAATTCTTGCACTGCAAAAAGAATAGCTATAAAAAAGCTTTGTATAAAATACTATTATAGATGATACCATTTATCAAATATTGATCCACTTCCTGTGAACACATGAAGTTCAAGGAAGTCAGTTCTCCCATTAATCCTACGCTCAGCCCTTAATAAAACTACCCTATATTTTATCTTCATTTTCATTCTTTCTGTACTGGCAAAGTTGTTTTCTACTCAACAAGCCAGACACAACACTAAACCTAATGTGATTTCTAAAGAACATTCTGAGATTGTTTTAAAAAAAATCCTGCTTTTGAAATTGTATTTTTTTAAAAAAATAAATGAGTACCTGGGCTTGTCTTCTTTCTATTTTGCTTAAGTTTATTATGTTTACTAAGAAGACTGACTAATGAGTAAGTTAAAATATCAAACCTGAATTCTTTCCCACTTTGTTTCTCCTCATCCTCTTTCTGTATAAAAAATCTACCACCTCGAGGTGACCACATTATACACTGAGCACTAGAGAGCATGATCTCTTTTAAAACACAAATTCTGTTTATAAATTGCTTTTTATAGAGCTCCAACAAATTAAAATTAGTCAAGGGATTGTAGAAAAAACAAAGTTGTTTGTTTAAGCCCCATCTTCATCTTCAATTATTTGTGTTCCACCCTGCTCATAAAAATTTCTGAGTGGGTGAGCAACTTTCCTTTGAAAAAAAGCATCTAGCCATAGAAAGCAGGTGACATACAGTGCACTTCCTTTTAGGAGATTAAAAGCCACAACAGAAAACGCACCAGGAATTTAAAGAAAGAAAGAAAGAAAGAAAGAAAGAAAGAAAGAAAGAAAGAAA
>ML685888.1:3111587-3142419 GCA_007922175.1 Pelusios castaneus | reverse complement strand
AAAGAAAGAAAGAAAGAAAGAAAGAAAGAAAGAAAGAAAGAAAGAAAGAAAGAAAGAATTTGAAGTCACAGGCAAGTTAAACAGAATATTAAACTGCCTTCCGATTAGAATCAGAATTTAGAGACTATTAAGAACAAAACGCCTCATGCCATCTAGTCTTAACACCACGTTGTACATGATTGTTCCCTATTATATACCCACTAGGATTTTATCTAGCTCAGTCTCAAAATGGGTCGGATATTGGGGGGATTCTATTGAACTACACCCCTTCAGAAAGCCACAGGTAATAGATTTTACTTCAAAATTTTTACTTATATTCAGTCAACGTAATTTTTATTTGATTTAATTCTAATACTCTGAATTATTACCCCCTTATACTAAATAATTTATATCTTTGATTAGTGGTTATACTCTTCAAATAACATCCCACCACCCAAATAATGGCCAAACTCTACATCTTTAGCACTTTCCATCTGTCTTTATAAAAAAGTTTCTCTAGCCCCCTGATCATTTTCTGCTTTTATCTGATCTCTCTCCAATTATTAATCTGTCTTTTGCTACAGATGCTCAAACACAAACACATATTTGATATGTGGATGGTTGTGTCTCTGTCCCATGATATAAATGCAAGGTGTAAATGCAGCCCTGGATTTTTATTTACCACCCCACTACCTTCACCTTCAATAAATCTTGTCTAATTAATTAATTGAGATTTTAAATGTGACAGCAGACATTACTGCTTTCTAAATTTCTCTCTCCCATTGAATATTTATGTTTCGGGTTATTGTTCCCTACCTACCTTCATTTTTTTCAAACTTCAATTTCATTTGTATTTTTATTACATTTCTAATCTTTACCTGACTCTGTTCTCAGTGATGTTCAAAACTCCTTCTAATTTAGAATTAAAGTGCTGTTTATCTCATTTATAGATTGTCAACTGAAAATATTAAGACCAACATTAAGACCAAACCACACATCATGAAACCACACTAAAGACCAACTACATATACTGAAATTCATCAAACGCTTGTGTTTAATACACTTTAACAAGTTTCAACCCACCCAAGACAGGGCTCATTCTAAAGTGGCACTAGTTATATTTGCATAATTGGCCTGAGATATACACTATGGAATGTTTTGCTAAAATCCAAATAGATTGATTCCCTGGTTTCCCTCTATCCACTGAATTTATAACCAAATTCTCAATCAAGTTATCTTTGGCAGTGTCCATTAATAAACTCTTGCCTCTTATTGCGTGTCTGTTTTTCTATAGATTTTTTAAATATTTTCTCTCAATATTTCTTCCTTTATTTTACTAAGGAGAGGGGATAGAAAAGAGGGTAGTTTCCAGGATGATTGACTTTCTTTGATGATCAGTATTAATACGCTGTTTTTCCCAGTCTTCCTCTGCCTCCTTAAATTTTCCATGCCTTTTCAACTATAAATATTGTAAATAAATATCAATATATAAATATCAGTAGTAAATTTCATTAGTTTGACACTCCCTTTAATACTCTATATTGCCTGTACACTGAGTCATTTGAGTTGCAGATGTTCGTATTTCCAAGTATTACACCGCTTGTTTTTTTGTCACCAATGGTTTTTATAGGGTCTTTCAGACTTCATAATTCTCTACATTTCTTTATTTTGCTTTATTATTTATTTATTGCTCTACATTTCTTTATTTTGACAGATCAAAGATCAGTGTTCATTTTTCAATAATTGTTCATTTAATACTACTCTCAATTTATTTAATTTCTCTCTAGCACTCCTTCCCACTCAATTCTTATAGAAAACCTTCCTAAATCCTTTAGTTTCTCTGACAAACATTCCATCAACCCACCCTTGCTGCTCTTAATTCTGCCACGTAAATCTTCACTGATTGTGCTAAAACAACTTTCTAACAGCATGATGATCATTAATTGTTCTTAGCTTTCATATTTTCAGCATTAATAGCATATAGGCTTTCAATTACCATATTTCTTCAGGCTTCTTCCACGATGGTGGAACTTAATTCCAACTCTCATCCGGTATTTCTCAATTCCTCAAAATTCTCTCTCCTGAAATCTAACATACTAGAGAATTCTTTAAACTCATTCCTAATTCAAATAGCTCTTAGCCCTGGTCTACACTGCCAAGCAATTTTGGCGGCAATCAAGGGAGATACACAAGGTATTTTAAGTACTTTGTGTATCTCCCTCCAATGCCTACCTTCTACTTACTGCACTGTCTTCAGTAGCCTGAGCAGTAGTGAAAACACTTCTCTCTGACTCAGGGCTACTGATTCTGTAGGGGATGGCCTTCCAGCGTCGGCTTCCTAATCAGCTGAACCGGTCTTCACAGACCCGATTAGTAGATCAGGGAGATTGATCTGATAGTGGCGTATTCACTGCCATCAATGAAGACAAGCCCACAGTCACTGTTCCCAAGGGTCCCTTTTGTTCTTACATTTGTCAACAAGCTCTCTGGTGATGGACCTTTCTATACAGGGGACCTGAGTCCCAGGGCTTGTCTGCATGGCAAGTTACTTAGCAGGAAGCCTGCATTTCAATCTACAGCCCATCAGCTTGCTGCTCAGTAACATCCCATGTAGACACTGCTACAGCACAT
Source organism: Pelusios castaneus (assembly GCA_007922175.1). Classification (NCBI taxonomy): domain Eukaryota; kingdom Metazoa; phylum Chordata; order Testudines; family Pelomedusidae; genus Pelusios; species Pelusios castaneus. The sequence continues at coordinate 3,139,809 of ML685888.1, read as the reverse complement.
AAAAATTCCCAAATGTGGCAGCCATACTCCAAGAATTTCACTGTGCTGTTAATGCAACCAGGCAGTTTTGGCAGTGTGAAGAGAACTGAAACAGGGCTTTAGTTACATTTACTCTCATTCTGAGGTCTCTTCACGCTGCCAGAGCTACATAAAGGAGCTGTAATATAAAAGAAAACCAGCTCCAGAGTTTCTACCTTTTAGATCATAATTTTTTATATACATAGTTCAGGAATGTCTTTGATTACATACATATGGCTGTGTTTGTCACTCACCAAATATCTGAGGTAGTTAAATCATTTCAGGAGTAAAGTATCCTGTAGTTTTCACTATCCCAAGAGAGTTGCTCCAGGAACTTCTTGTTCTCTCTCCTAGTGTCTTTTTACTCTGCTATCATTTCTCCTTTTTTGCCCCCATTTGATTGCCACTACTTCAACTTGAACAGACATCAGTACTTCATCAAATTCAGATTATTTAAATATTAAGGGTGAAATCCTGGGTCCACTGACTTGTCAATGGCAAAACCTGTATTAACTTTAATTAACCTGTACTAACTTCAGTGGGCCAGAATTTTACTCACCTTTTGCTACAACTATCCCTGTATTGATTTTTTTTTTTTTTTTTTTGCCTTATTTCCAGTAATGTTTTTCAAAACTTCCATACGACCACCTCTGGTTGTTGCTACTTTCAAAATGTAAGGACATCATCAAAGTCACTGTTAAAGGTGACTGTGACCTACATTATTGTTCATTATACTCACCTCATTCAATCTCTTCATAAATGATTTGTATAATAGCAGAGAGAGTACACTTAAATAAAAGTCTGTGGATGATACCAAGCTGGGAGAGTTTAAAGTGCTTTGGAAGATTAAAATTCTAAATGATCTTGACAAATTGAGTAATCGGTCTGAATTAAAATAGGATGAAATTCAAGAAAAAAAATGCAAACTACTACACTTAGGAAGGAATAATCAGTTGCACAAATGAAAATGAAATATGATTGCACAGAAAGGAGTACTGCAGAAAAAAATCTGGGGATTATAGTGGATTACAAACTAAATATGAGCCAACAATGTACAACTGTTGCAAAAAAAGCAAACATCATTTGGGGATGCATTAGCAGGAACGTTGTAAGAAAGACGTAAGAAGCACTTCTTACACTCTACTCCAACAGTGGTAAGACCTAAACTGGAGTACCGTGTCCAGGTCTGGGTGCCACATTTCATAAGAGATGTGGACAAACTGGAGAAAATCCTGGAAAGAAACAAAAATGAGTAAACGTCTAGATTAGAAAATACGACCTACGAGGAAAGACTGAAAAAAATGGGTTTGTTTAGCCTAGAGAAGATGACTGGAGAATGACGTTATAACAGTGTTTAAGTATGTAAAAAGGCTGGGTGACAAACTCTTTTCCTTAACCATTGAGGACAGTACAAGAAGTAATAGGCTTATATTATAGCAAGGAAGATTTAGGTTTGACTTTAGGAGAAAGCTTCCTATTTGTCAGGATAGCCAAGACGTGGAACAAATTACCTAGAGATTGTGGAATCTCCATTATTATAGGTTTTTAAAAGCAGGTTAGACAAACACCTGTCAGAGATGGTCTAGAACAGATAATACTTAGTTCTGCCTCAGTTCAATGGACTGGACTAGATGACCTACCAAGGTCCTTTCAGTCCTACATTTCTATGATTTTATACTTTTAACGATACTTGTTTTAGTATATTCAATAACAGTGTCTAGTGAAAATAAACAGCAGAAAAGAAGGTACAGTATTTTAAAAATATTTGTTTATACAACAGCGACACAGGATACTTTCTTCTGATGCATCATTTAACTTTACATCTGAAAAAGCTCATAACGCATGTAAGTTGTCTGAGACCGCATACATATTAGTAATATGTTTTAATTGTTTTTGGTTAACACATATTTTCAGAAGACTATTCTCTCTCGAATGCTAGCTGACTTTCCCATTTTCTCTCTTAATTGGTCTGCCTGGGTGCTAATAGTGTGTCAGAATTCTCCATGAACCGTGTTTCAAAATATCCCTACATTTACCAGACCGAGTTATACCATTTTATCATTTACGTCAGAAGCATTCATAAAAGCTTTTAATTTCATATAGTATTTTCATAAATAATGTTACTGTTTTGACCTATGGGAAAGATCTATCAGTTTTAATTCTTCTCATAAAGCAATTTTTCTGGTCTTCAGTTACAATCTCATCCACTCCCAAAATACCTAAAACCAATCTGGACATAACAGTAGAAAACAGGCTCTTGGAACAATCCTGCATTGGATAATACACCTTTTAGGCTATTCCATCTCTTGCTTCTGAACTCTCTGAGTCAAGAAACTACATTCTATGTATGTTCTGGTACAACGCCAGTGTTGTGCTGCTACATGTACCAGTCATTGTCTTCGTATAGAGAAGTCCAAGGAGAAAAAAGGAATACCTCACATAGGAAATATTAATCTGAACTTTTAATTTCCTATCATTTTCCATATCTGCAACATTCTAAATGTACTTCAAGGAAGGACTGGGTTTTGTTTCTGCTTTTAACAAATTTACTGTCTGAAGACTCTTGAGTTTTAAGTTATTACTTTATCTCACCACTAAATTAGAAGAAAACCTATGTTGACTACAATGACGACGACAAAGCCTGGTTTTTATTTATGATGTATTTAATTAGATAAGCACCCTGTTTAACTGAGCATTCATATTGTTGATGCTAATTTCTTTGCCATTGATGACTTTTTCATTTACCTCAGAGAGGGCTTCTTTTACATGGGATTCAACTAGTACTTGGCTAGGTTATGCAACAAGAAAAATAACAGGCACCAATTTGTTCATTCAAAAAACCACATTCAGAACCCTAATGATGATTATTCAACTTCTCATGCAGAATTTGTTAATTATATTTCCACAAATATACAAAAGAAGTATATACTGCATATTTTTTTCAAAGGACAGAGGCAGTGGAGACAACAACTTAAGAGTGTAAATAATGATTTTGTTTAAAGTTGCTTTTAATTCGTAATTTTCATTCCATCCTTGCTTCTGAGCATTAATGTTCCATGACTAGTCTCCCATACCACTGCCTTACACCGACACCTGCTGGAAGCAGCTGGAATTAAAACTATTTCTTTTTCTATCAGTAGCTGTTTTGGCAGGGCAGGGCAATGCAAACTCTGGCATAACTGAACACCAGGAATACTAAAGCATAGCATTTAAAGAAAAACATACAGTGGGTAATTTTAAGCTATTCAAATTTCCCAGAGCCTACTACTCGGTCAAAAAAATATGTTTTAAGTAACAGCTTCTTTAAGATTTTTCTATTCCTTGGTGTAGATTTAAACTTCACAAACTATATACCTAATTATTTTCTAGACGTCCATTCCACGTAATAGACAATTACTGCTGCTGTTACTTACTATGTATAGGATTCATTGAGTACTACCAGGTTGACAGACAGACATTCTGTTACAGGGTAGTTTATGTACAAACATGAAAACATAAATGACTAAAAAGATGCTTTACATATTCATTCCTATTGTATGCAAAATCAAGTGAGAATGACCTTTTTCTACTCCATTAATAAAAATTGCTTTATTTGCATGAGAAATACCTTTAACAAAGCAAATTAGATTACTCGTTGTTAAAATGACAAACAAAAACTACTGAAGCAGATATGCTAAAATAACTTGTATTTCCAACTACAACAATCTAACTATTCTCATGTATTCATTTCTGTGAACTGAAACACCACAGCTACATTATGTAAACAGGGGATAATTTCAAATGTATATACAAAGGAAATATGATCATCATCCTGACACGGCAAAACTCTATCTGTACAAACTTAACTTCTATGAAACAACTATCACTTTACAGTCAAGTTTGGAAGTAAAGAAAAAGGTAAAGAAAGAATATAAACTATTTAGGGAATGCCTTTGTAGCTTATTTCACTTCCAAATTTCCCCCAACAGAAAATGCATCACACACTGATGCAAAACTTTACAATGATTAGCTAGTATGTAGCACGTAAGCTTCCAATCTAATAAATAATGAACGCTGAGAACTGTTCAGTCTACCTACAGAAATGTGATGGCTTACAAACCTCATATGCAATTTGTGTGTACATTCAGCATAAAACAAAAAGATCTGAAAACATCATAAGCACCAATAACAAACTGGTTCAAAGGAAGCCAAATGGATTTCATGGTAATGTCAAAATACATTTTTTTTCTAACAACCACACACCTGTCCCAACTTCCGTACCATCAAAAGTCATAAAAGAGAATCCACCTGTTAGGCTCCAGTAAACCATGTGAGAATGACTGTTACACACACACACACACACACACACACACACACACCCCTCTCCAAAGAGTCTCACATCTATATAGTGACCATCCTTTTAAATAAAGTTGACTTCTAGAGGGCTGCTTGGGACCCTTACACAGCAACAGAGTTGTCCAGCTGTACCTGTGCAATGTATTGACCAATACTACAATCCTGCAAGAAACTGACCATTCAATCTTAAAACAAAGAGTTGTCAAATCTGCCAACATGATTTTCATCCAACTTTTTTTCCTTTGGATTTTGTAGAACACTACAGAGTAGTAAGGCTGATGTGGTAACACTGTTTATTAATCTGCTGAAATCATATGCTTGCTTAAAGTTCTGTTCAATTCAAAACAAAAAACATGAAATTTAAGAAAGCTTAATTATCCTGAATAATGGCTAAGTAACCAATCATCTTCCAAAAAAAGAAGACTTTTAGGGAAGATCATTGAATGTTAAGTTTCTTTCCAGAAATGCTTCAATGTTAGCCAAATAATATTTTGTCCAAAAAAACCTCAGTAAATGCATTTAAAGGAATACATTTCACATTCACGAATAACTCACATGTATGTATATACAATAGAATGCAACAGGCTTTCAAAGTCACCTTTTTGCCACCCATCCTATTTGTTGGCTTTCTGAGATAAAAAGTAAGGTCTGCAGACTTCCAAGAGTCTGGGTTTTTTTCCCTTTTTCACTCACCTTACAAAGCTTTTGGTAACGTGGGGAAGAAACTGCCATCCTCTGCAAACGATGCAACAACACCACAACTTTCTGCAGAGATGTTCTCACCACAGCCATCATTTTAAGTTTGCCACACTTCTGAAGACAGCTCAGAATTTGCATTATAAATGAAGAACAACTAGCATTTCCTCTTGGTCACTGCACAACGATTTGCCAGCGTTCTGAGCATGCTCGCTTTCAGGATTGCTTTTGAGAGCTATAAGGCTTTATATGTTCCAAAGTCAAAGGAGGTGGATAGAGCACAAGTTTCTCTCAATTAAAAACAAAACCCAAGAAAATAGAAGCTGTCACGGATCCTCCTAGCCAGTATTCGCTCAGCTCAGCATGCACAGAGAATGAATGAAGTTGTTGAGCAGCCGAGTATCTGCTACCATACTGGAATGCACTGAATAGCAGAGAAGGTTATTAACTGGATCATTAAAGCCACAGAAACAAAACAAAATTCCCTTAGGAAGACAGCTCCAAGATATCACAATAGTTCTTCCCTTGTAGCTGTTTTATATTGAGAGCGAGAGAACAATATTCACTCCCTCACTCTGGAGAAGGATGCTCTCGCTCTCAGACTAAATGCAGCTCTGGCAGAGCTGTGGAGTGAGTGAACAACAGACCGTGTTATCAATCTTGAGAGAAGAGCAGAGGGATACCTGCCCTAATTATATCAGCCATATGTTGAGGACTAATAAATCACATACAGGCATGTCTCAAAGCAAGATTATCTAATACAAAAGGAAAAACTGCAGGAGACAAATCTCTTTCCCATGAAAACTCTCAAAGCTAATTTATCTAAAGGGCTCCCACATGAGTAATTTCCATGCCAGTAAATAAGAATGTTTTTAAGATGCCATTTCCAATTAGAACCCTTTCCTGAATGACTCATTAAGAAATGGAAACAACAGGAGTGAAAATATGATTTGGGCAAAATGAACATTTCCAGTCACAATCCGCACCCCGAGACAGGGTCTCACCACCTTGAATCCCAAGAGGCAACATGCTGATGTATATTCACCGTTAACCACCATTATTTAATCAAACTAACATCAAAAATAGGAATGTGGGGTTTTTTTATACCTATAAAACTCGACGTGTAATCCAACCAACATACATGGCAGTATTACAGCAACACCACATGCAGCCATGTCTTCTTGCATGGACAGGTTATTCAATAAAGACATTTTTGTTTGTGTTAGAGATGCTGCCAGAACAAACATCCAAAAAAGAGCAACACAACAGAAAACAAAACAACCAGAGCAAACACTGTATGACTTCATTGCCTCAAAACAGAGACAGATACAACTTTGATTATAGTGGGTAAGACAGTCAATGAAAACTGGTAAAAATTAGTTTTCTACAAACCCATCTAAAAACAATGAATAGTGAAAAACAGCAAATGAGTAAAACCTTTTTAAATTACTTTTACATTCATTTGCATGGCTTCCACCATCATGGCACCTTAAAAATTCTCCAAATGGAGGGGAAAAAATACATTGCCAATGGTAATAGAATCGCTGAAAGAAAAGGAAAAGCACTCATACAACCACAATATGCGACGTCAAAACAGAACCGAAAAAATAGTAAATTAACATATTAATTTAGCAACGAGAACCACAGATTATGCAAAAAAGTACTTCCATTTGTTTGTATTCCACCCGCTGTCTTTTAATTTAATCTTGAGACCCCTGGTTCTTACATTGTGTGAAAGAGTTAACACTTCACTTTTTTCACATCATTCATGATTTTACAGACCTTTTTCATATAACTCCTTCACTGTCTCTTATGTAAGCACTAATCTTTTTAATCTCTCTCTCTATATGGAATGCATCATATCCTTGATTACCATTGCTTCCCTTCCCTGAACCTTTTCAAGTTCCACTATATCCTTTCTGAGATGAGGCAACCAGAATTGGCTATAGGATTCAAGGTGTGGGTGCCCCATGGTCTATTATAGTGGCATTGTGATATTTTCTGTCTTATTACCTATTACCTATATCCTTTCCCTAATAGGCCCTAATGTACAGTTAGCCTTTTTGATTGCTGCTGTGTACTGAGTTGACATTTTCACAGGACTATGTATGGTGACTCTAAGATCTCTTTCTTGGGTGGTAACAGCTAATTTAGAACCCATCACAGTATAATTATAGTTGGATTTATTTTTAAATTATTTTTCTATGCGCATTACACTTTGCACTTACCCATTTTGAATCTCATCAGCTGTTCTGTTACTCAGGCCTAGTCTACACTAGGGGGGTAAGTCAACGGGAGATTCACAATCCGCATGCCACAGAATGCGTACCTCCCATCCACTTAGTTACTCCTACTTACTGTGCTGTCTTCACTCAGCGCCATTGACTTGAAGCACTCTCAGGTCAACACAGCTTTACTCCACTTGGAGGAGTGGAGTACAGAGTAGACCAGAGAGCGTTTCCGGGATTGATTGAGCAGGTCTACACTGGCCGCCCAATGGATCCCGCTGCATCGATATATGAGGATCAATGCAGTTTTTTCAGCGTAGACAAGGCCTCAATCATCCAGTTTTGTGAGAGCCTTCTAACTCCTCAGCCTGCTTTGGACTTAACTACCTTGAGCAACTTTATATCATCTGCAAACTTTTCCACTTCACTGTTCACCTCCTCTTCCAGATCACTATCAGTATGTTGAACAGCAGGTCCAGCACAGATCCTAGAGGGATCACGCTGTTATCCTCCAATGGGAAAACTGACCACTTATTCCAACCCTGTGTTTCCCATCTTTAAACCAGTTACATGAGAGGACCTTCTGCCTTTATCCCATGGCTACTTAGTTTCCTTAATAGTCTTTGATGAGGGATTCAGGTATAACTATATCAACTGGATCACCATTATTCACATACTTGTTGACTCCCTTAAAGAATTCTAACAGATTGGTGAGGCAGAACTTCTCTTTATAAAAGCAGCATTGACTCTTCTCCAACAAATCATGTTCATCTATGTGTCTGATAATTCTGTTCTTTACTTCAGTAGTAGAGTTTCTATACTTTCCCCAGTGCTGATGCTAGGTTCACTGGGCTGCAACTGACAGGCTCTCCTCTGAAACCCTTTTTAAAAATCAGCATTACATTATCTACCTTCAAGTCATCTGGCAAAGAGACTGATTTCAGTGATAAGTTATATATTATCATTAGTAGTTCTGCAAGTTGAGTTCCTTCAGAACTCTGACAGTGAATACCATCTGGTTCTGGTGACTTATTACTGATTAATTTGTCAAGTTGTCCTAAAACCTCTTCTACTGACATCTCAGTTTGGTACAGTACTTCAGATTTATTGCCCAAAAAGAATCTTTTTTCTGATGTGGGGAATCTCTTCCACATTCTCTACAGTGAAGATCAATGCAAAGTATTAATTTAACTTGCCTGAAAGTCCTCCTTTAATGTCACTGCTTGTTTGGCAGGCATCCTGTTTCTGATGTACTTAAATAATTTTTTACTGTTAGTTTTTGAATCTTTAGGAAGTTGCTTCTCATATTCTTCCTTGGCATGCCTCATTATATTTTTACATTTCACTTGCCAAAGTTTGTGCTTCTTCCTATTTCCCTCATTAGGATTTATCCTTCAAATTTTAAATGATGCCTTTAGCTCTAATGGCATCCATTAATCTGCTGGTTAGCCATGGTAGCATTCTGTTGGTCCTACTACTACTTTTTTTTTTTAATTTGGGGTATACATTTATATTTTAAATTAAAAGATTCAAACCTTTCTTTGCAACATCTGGTCATAGCATAGAAGGGGTTTAGCCACTGAATTAGGATGAAGAGATGTGGTACACAGAACAAGATGAAGAAGAGAAAGGAGGCAACAACTGGTACCATATGCTTATTTTCAGATTGTGGAGTTGAATATATCGTATAGATTTAGAATCATCTAGAAGATGCATACTTTTTCCAGTGTCTAGCCTGAATGGATAGCCAATATTAGAATATCTGATTTCAGATTGAGTTTGAAAATCTGAAAAAAAAAAAATAATAATAATAATAATACAACTACATACCTACAATTTAATTTCTGTGTTATCTATGTAAACATCTTTATACACGTTTCTAGTGCATCAATCAATATGGTACGTAGGAACCAATTAAAAGAAACATTAAGGCTCTGATGAATTCACAGAACCTCATGCATCGAACAGTTTCAAAGCAAACGCTTGACTTTAAATGCTTCAAGAGCTGGTGTGCCCCCTCTCAGACAGATGTGATCAGTTTGAAGAAGATTGTACATCTTTGCCTTGGTCTCCTTAGAGGCAGCCAGTTCTTCTCCCTTCTGAATACTCCATTTTCTGAGAAATACGACAACATGTAGGAATATGGGCAAAGTAAACATTTAACTGTTCTTAAACTATCTTTACTTGCTTTTGTATTATTCATTTCTTTATTCTCTGCTTGCACTCGCACTCTCCCACTTTATTCTTTTATTTCCACATTAAATATTTTCTCTCTCTATTTTGTCTCCCCTTCCAGTCTGCTTTTTATTTTCCCATTCCCAAGCTCTATCCCTTCCTCACCTCCACTTCCTCCAAGTCTCCTATGTGCATATTCCCTCCTTATAACTGTGCTAATGCCAGTCTGTTCTTCTGCACCCCGTGTTCGGTATGGGATAACCTTTTCTGCATATAATCTGACTAGAGTCAGCCTTCTTTCCTGTAGCTTATAAACAGATTCTTCTGTCCAACATCGGCATCCTCTCCCATTGGATTGAGTGGGTCCCTGACAATAGGTTCTTCCTCTTCGAACAATTTTCAATAGATTTTCCAACAGGGCTTTTACTTTCCACCTCCTCATTCTTACCTCCTCATTCTACTTTTCTGCAGAATTCTACAGAATTAACTCTTCTCCTCACCAGAATGGTCACCACTCAAACTCATCTTCACTATACACATACAATGGAAAGATCAGTGCGAGAGCACTTTCCTCCGCACAAACCACCACCTAATTTCCAAAGCAGAGCCCACCTGCCCTTCCATACGATCTTTGTGTAATCTCCCAGCCATCAGTACCCTTGATTTCCACACCATTCTGTCCCCTTCCCTATCCTTTCTCAACTCTGTCTCCATTCAATCCTTCCCCTAAAGCAGTATTACAATGGCACATTCTACTCACTCCATTTTGACTCTTTTGGCCCATTCATCCACCACAAAGTCTGTTCTTTCAACCCATACTTTCATTCAACATTTGATGCCTTCACTTCCCTTCCCATGCCACTGAATACTATTAGACCTTTTATGGCCAAATATATTTCCTTCACTGAAAATCTGCCTTCTCTTTGTTCAACTGTGCCATTTACCCTGTCACCCAATACCCCACCTCCATTGCAGCCAACACACACAAGGAATTAGACCACCAATAACAACAAGGTTGATGACCAGTTGAGTTTTTGTTTTTAAACTTCCTAATGATTTGGTACCATCAAATTATACAACACCTAACCTGGGTAAGTTTGGAATCCATGTCACTCTAGTCCTCTTCTCTATCATCACTTGTGTCTTGTTTCAATTAGACAGTAAGGTCTTTTTGCAGTCACCGTGTTTTTCTATAAGTTTGTATAGCACAATGAGGACATGACCAGAGTCTTTGGGCAGAATCTCAGTACTAATACTATATGAACACCTGCTGCAATATCTAGGCACAGCAAGGGAGACTTAAGGAAAACTGCTGTCCTACCAGTGAATTTCTTCCATTGTACTGTTTACTTTGCTTCAAAGTTGGTGGATTTTGTTTCACATTGACTTGAACATTAAAAAAAAAAATCTCAGGGGAAGGAAAAATAATGTTCTTCCAAAAACAGATTGCAACAGTCAGGATTTGCCTATAAGCAGCTAGCATAAAGTTTCATCTATGATGCATCACAATCTGAACACCTAATAGAGAGAGACTCAATCAGTATATAGTTCTCATACAGTTTCTCATAAGAGCAAGGACAATATGAGCACAGGATATGGTTTGTAATCAATTTGGTTTAGGAAATACAATGCCCTGTGCATTTAAATGCATGAAATCGTGAGATAAACACAGTTCCATGTTATTGTATATATCACAGCATAGGAGAAAAAAATAAATAGTTTTAATGTGGGCAGATACCATGGGTCTGAATCTGGAGTAATTTTATTTCTCTTTCTTGTAGCTATAAGAAGAAAGATCAACTGCACAGTGTGGAAATCAACACTCAAGAGAAAAAACAAATGTCTGAAAACACAGGAATAGACTATGGAATTGCTATGTCAATACAAAATATGAAAAATTATACTTTTAGAAGACTGTTGCACACCACAGACTGAAAGTTTGGATGGGGAATTTATTTCAAAAGTCACAGAGCTGTGTGAGTCTTTGATATGTGCCATTGCTAAACCTTTCATATTTGAAAGGGAACTTAAAATTATGTTAAATTAAATTAAATTAAATTATGTTATATTAAATCTGTTAGTCTTTAAAAGTGCCACAGGACTCTGTTGTCTTTCTACAATAGACTAACACGGCTACCCCTTTGGAAAAGACGGTTGCTTACCTGTAACTGTCGTTCTTCGAGATGTGTGCTCATGTCCATTCCCACTGTAGGTGCATGCGCCCCCGCGTGCACTGCCATCGGAAATTTTTCCCCTAGCAACCCCTGCCTGGCGTCCAGCGCCCCCTGGAGTGTCCTGCCTCCACTGAGGTATACTAGGGGACGCTGGGACCCAGCCCTCCAGTCCCTTCTTTCCGCTAACTCCGAAGCGGGGACGGTGGGCGGGTATGGAATGGACATGAGCACACATCTCGAAGAACGACAGTTACAGGTAAGCAACTGTCTTTTCTTCTTCGAGTGCTGCTCATGTCCATTCCCACTGTAGGTGAATCACAAGCCATACCTGGATGGTGGGAGGAGTTAATGGTTTACTGTCTGCAGCACCGCTCTCCCAAAGGCAGCGTCGCCCCTGGCGTGCTGGACTATCACGTAATGTGAGGCAAAGGTAAGGGATGGAGGACCACGTTGCCACTCTACAGATGTCTGGAACAGATAAGTGGGCCAAGAAGGCTGCCGAAGAGGCCTGCGCCCTCGTAGAGTGGATCGTCACCATCTCTGGTGGTGTTACCTTAGCTTGGGTGCAGCATAACTTGATGCAGTCCTTCACCCATGCCGAATGCGCTGAGCAGAGACCGGGAGGCCCTTTGTCCGGTCCACGATGGCTACAAAAGCTGCGGGGACTTCCGGAAGGGCTTTGTGCGGTCAATGTAGAGGGCAAGTGCCCTCCTCTCGTCCAGCGCATGCCACCTGCGCTCCTGTTCAGATTGGTGCGGCTTAGGGTGGAATACTGGTAGGAAGATGTCCTGATTACAGTGGAAGTCTGAGACGACCTCGGGGAGGAATGCCGGGTGTGGTCTGAGCTGTACCTTGTCTTTGAAGGGAACCGTATACGGCGGTTCAGATGTCAAGGCTTTTAGTTCTGAAACCCTCCTTGTGGAGGTTATTGTTACTAGGAACACCACCTTGTATGAAGTATCAGGAGAGGGCAGGTGACCAGCGGCTCAAAAGGGGGGCTCGTGAGCTGCTTGAGGACCAAATTGAGGTCCCACTGCGGGATTGGGTTCCGCGTCTGGGGATAGAGCCCTTCTATTCCTTTAAAAGAAAAACTGCGAAACCATAGGATGGGAGAACACCGACCTTCCCTGAATAGGAACGTGAAAGGCTGAAATGGCCGCCAGATGTACCCTGATACATGACAGGGAGAGGTCCCTATTTTTTAGTGTCAGGAGATAGCCCAGAATTCCCTGAATCAGGGCCGGTGAGGGTGCCATGTTCATGGGATGTGCCCAGATTGAAGAACCGTGTCCAATTGGAGCGATAGGAACTTCGTGTGGGCTGTTTTCTGCTACCAAGGAGCACCCACTTAATGGCCTCCGAGCAAGATCGCACCTCCTGATTCAGCCATGCAGGCTCCAGGCCGTGAGGTGCAACTTGGAGACACCTGGATGGAGAACCGACCCGCATCCTGGGAGAGTAGGTCTGGAAGGACCGGGAGTTCCCAGGGGGCGTTATTGACAGGTCCAGTATTTTCGTGTACCAGCATTGGGAAGGCCATGGTGGGGCGATCAGTATAATATCCGATTTGTCCCATTTGATTTTCAGAATCACCCTTTTGGTGAGTGGTGAAAACTGTCTACTTGGGGGAAGTCCCACTGTTGGAAGACCCTGGATGTGGTTTTGGGGCAAAGAGAGCACTGGCGGTAAGAACATCCTGCTTAATCGGTCTGCTTTTGTATTCTTTATCCCCGATAGGTGTACCGCTATTAGATTTATACGGTGAGCTATAGCGAAATCCCAGAGTGCAGAGGCTTCCTTGCATAAAACTGGGGATCTGACCCTTCCTAGCTTGTCTATATAGCACATAGCTGCTGAGTTGTCCATTAGGATTCTGATCGTCTTTCCTCCCAAGAGGTGGCAGAACACTCTGCATGCCAAGTATATGGTTCTTAGTTCCTTGACGTTGATGTGCAGGTCCCTCTCCGTCCGGGACCGTATTCCCTGGGTCCTTCCTCCCGAACTTACATGGGCTCCCCACCTTAGGTACGAGGCGTCCGATATTAATGTTAGTGAGGGAACTTCTGGCAAAAAGGGGACTCCCTTTAAGACTGTCCCTGGATCCTTCCACCAGCTTAGTTGAGACAGTACCCCACTTGGAATGGTAAGTACTGTGTCCAGAGAGTGAAGGGATGGGCAGTACACCGTTGCTAGCCAAATCTGGACGGCCTGAATTTCAGGCGAGCTAGGGGGACCACCAAGGTACAAGAGGACATGTGGCCCAGAGTTTGTAGGCAGTGTCTGGACGTTGTAGTTGGGCAATGTTCTAGGGTGGTGATCAGGTCCACCATTGTCTCGAAGCGGTCCACTGGCAGGAATGCCTTTGTCTGACGAGAGTCTAGTGTTGTCCCTATGCAATTTATGCTCTGCGCCGGGTCTGGAGTGGACTTTTGTTTGTTTATGCGGAGGCCCAGTCTGTGGCACGTGCTCAAACTAGCGCCACGGCTGACCTGACTTGGCTTCGGGATTTTCCCAATTAGCCAGTCGTTGAGATAGGGAAAAATATGTCCACCCAGTTGCGACGGAGGTAAGCCACCACCACCTCCATGCATTTCGTAAAAACACACGGGGCTGATGAAGGGCTGAAGGGCAGAGCGGTAAATTCGTAGTGTTCTCCTGCTAGGCTGAAACAAAGGAAGCACCTGTGAGCCGGAGGATAGTTATATGAAAATAAGCGTCCTTCAAGTCGAGGGCGGCAAACCAGTCTCCGGGATCGAGTATCGGAATGATGGGCGTTAGAGACACCATCCTGAAATTTTTGTTTCACAATATATTTGTTCAGTTTTCGTAGGCCGGGATAGGTGTGAAGTTTCCATTTGGCTTGGGGACTAGGAAGTAATTGGAGTAAAAACCTCTTCCTCTTTCCTGAGGTGGAACTTTTGTGATCGCTCCCAGCAAGAGTAGAGATTGCACTTCCTTGAGAAGTGTCTGTTCGTGGGAGGGCTCCCTGGGGAGGGACGAAGGTGGTGGGAGGTGGGGGGCATTGACGAGAATTGGATAGAGTAACCCCTGGCAATGGTTCTTAGGACCCATCTGTCTGACGTTATCCTGGACCATTCCCGGACAAAGGGGAACTGGCGGTCCAGGAACGGGAGGGTGATGTGGTGTGAGACTGGTTGGGCACCCGCGGAGGTACCATCAAAACTGTTCCCTAGTGCCCGGTGGGGGTCCTGAACGGTTTTGCTGAAGGAGTGTAGAAGATGTGCTTGCATTTTGCTGTCGCCTCCCTGAGTTTCTGTTTCTGTCCCTTTGTCTATAGGGAGCGAATCTCTGAAGGGGAATCTATATTGCTGCTGAGGCCCCGCAGGTAGAGGTCTGAATGCCCATCACATGGGGCTGGATTATACAAGCTCAGGGATTTCAGAGTGGCCCGCGAGTCCTGTAGGCCATGCAGCTTTTCATTAGTCTTTTTTGGAGAACAACTCTGGGCCCTCAAAGGGAAGGTCCTGGATGTTCTGGTGACCTCTGGAGAGAGGCCCGAGGAAAGTAACCAAGCTGCCTTTCTCATACAGACAGCTGAGGTGATGGATCTTCCAGCAGTGTCGGTGGAGTCATAAGAAGCTGGAGTCAAGCCTTTGCCACCGCTAAATCTTCCTCTTGGATCGTGAGGAAGTCCTGCAAGTGCTCCTGGGAGAGGGACTCACTGAAGCACTTCAGAGATCTCCACAGGTTGTAGTTGTGCCTTCCCAGGAGCACCTGGTGGTTAGTGATACGGAGGGGGAGTATCGCTGTTGAATAAACTTCTTTCCCAGGTTATCCAGTCTCCAGTGGGCCTTATTCTTGGGCGTTGGGCTCGGTTGCCCCTGCCCGTCTTTTGGTTCGCTGTGTCCGCCACTAGGGAGTTCAGGGTGGTACGTCCAAGCAGGTATTCAAACCCTTTGGCGGGAACGTAGTATCTTTTTTCTGCTGCCTAGGAGGTTGGGGGCACAGAAGCAGGCGTTTGCCACAGTGCTTTTATGATCCTGAGAACTCCATCATAAACCGGCAGCGCCACTCTGGAAGGTGTACTAGGTTCCAGTACATCAGAGAGGCTGTCTGGAGTCTCGCTGAGCTCTCGCGCTTGCATGTTTAGATTTGACGCTACTCTCCCGAGCAGGTCTTGGTAGGTTTTGAAATCGTCCGGGACATTAGAAGGTCCCTGGGCAGCGGCTCCCAGTTTGGGCTCAGGAGTGGTTTGTGGGATGTAAAGTGTAGTCCCATCTTGCCCAGGAGAACTGGCCCTCTGGGAGTCACAGCATTCCACGTTGAAGGGTGGAATGCGCTAGGGGCTGATCTCTTATGTAGTGATGGGAGTGACTGAAAGGTGGAGTTCTCCGTGGCTACGCATGACATCCAGTATGGCCATTGAGCCTGAGTCACTACCCACGGATTTGTTTGGTCTCCGTCTTTTACCCCGGGGCTTCTCATGCCTTTTAGGGCGGTGGGAGTCCGGAGGGGGAGACCAAGCGCGCTGCCTCCACTTACAGTCTATTCCCTCTGGGGATCTGGACCTGTTCTGCACCTTGTGACTCCCTTGCCGCTTGTGCCGGTGACAACTGGCAGAGCGGCGCTCTGGTGTGGCTGAGCTCATCTGGAGGATGGGGGGGGAGGAAAGGTGAGGACCTCCTTTCCCTGGTCCCCACTTTCTTTTCTTGTGCCCAGGGTCTGCGACCCTTATAGGGGGCAAGCTCATTGGTGCCTGAGGGGGCTTTGTGAGAGCTGGGCTCGAGTCCAGAGTCCCAGAGCCCTGCCTGGTCCAGGCAGTCTTGTCCCTTCCCTGGGAATGGTGCCGAGGGGTTTGAATTGAAGGAACCAGGGCGGCACTAGGACCGCTCGGAATGCAGCTCCGGGCAGGAGGAAAGCCCCTTGCTGCCTGCCGGCCAGAGCGTCAGCCATGCTGCCTGCGGTGCCGGGGCTTCCCTGTGCGTGGGTCCCGGGCTGGGGAGGAGCTTTCCCTGCGGTACCAGGGTTTCGGTACCGGGCTCCCCTGTGCGTGGGTCCCGGGCTGGGGAGGAGCTCTCCCTGCGGCACCGGGGTTTCGGTACCGGGCTCCCCTGTGCGTGGGTCCCGGGCTAGGGAGGAGCTCTCCCTGCGGCACCGGACTGTGCTGCACCGGTCACTCCAGGACTGGGGGGATCCAGCAGCGAATCGGCCGGCACCGAGCCGGTACCAGAGTCCACTTCCCGGGGTGGAGTCGGCACTGGGGCCTCCGGGACCGAGGTAGGCTGGCGGGGGTCCCACGTCTCGCGGTGCAGCTGGCGCCGCGGTCTCCTGCACCGCGGCGGGCTGGGTGCCAAGCCCCCCGGTGCCTTGGGGGGGGTCGGAAGGTCCATTAGGGACCTGGCGGCCAAAAACGCCTCCAGCGTGGAGGGGGTTTGCCGCAGCAGGGAGCTCCTCGCATCCCTGGGAGAGCCTGGGGCCATGTACAGGTGAGGCTGGCTCCGTGGATCCTGATCCCTCTGAGGGTGCTGGGTGGAGCTCGACCCGGTGCCGCCGTGGCCCTGGGGGAGCTGCTACACCGGTGGTCCCGGGGCAGACTTTGCCGTCCGGGGGAGATCGAGGTCCGGGGAGCGGGGGACGAGCCGGTGGCTGGAGCCGGCAGCAGTGCCACCTCTAGGAGAGTCTGTTCTCCCGGTCCTTTTGAGCTCGGTGTTTAAAACCCCTGCAAATTGGACAGTTGTCCTTGCGGTGCGTTTCCTCTAGGCACTTCAAGCAGGGGAAACACTTTACCGCAGCCCAAGCAGGGCTTAAATCCTGGGGACTTTGGTAGTCCCAGAGTAGAGTTCGTCTTTGCAACAAAATAAGAAGGGAATTGCTAACTACACTAACTAGATACTAGCTAACTAAAGGGGAGAGGCTTGCCGGAGCAAGCAGGAGTCCTGATGGCTGCCACGAGGCGGAAAGAAGAAGACTGGAGGGCTGGGTCCCAGCGTCCCCTAGTATACCTCAGTGGAGGCAGGACACTCCAGGGGGCGCTGGACGCCAGGCAGGGGTTGCTAGGGGAAAAATTTCCGATGGCTGTGCACGCGGGGGCGCATGCACCTACAGTGGGAATGGACATGAGCAGCACTCGAAGAACTTAAAATTATGTGTTGACTTATGGGGAGGTTTGGAGACTATGCCCCTCTTTGTGCAGAGCAGAGCCATGGGAAAAATAGAAAACAACAGTTACGGGTGCTGAAATAAGGGAAGTGGACATGTGCCTGTGCCTTAGCTTTCTTATACCCAACCAATCAGCTCTAGCTTCTCTGTGGCCACAAAACAAGATCTCATTTCTTTGAGGGTGGTTTGTAGCCACAGGCAGCAGGAAGTACTAGTGTACAGCTTCTCCACCAGCACGCAAAAAATGGCATCAGCGCTCCCCCACGAAAGAAGATCTGTGACATTTTAAAAATGGAAACTTGGCACAATTATAGAGAGGTGAACACATCTCGTGACATGAAGACCAAATAAGGGTTTCTACTGATTCTCTATTATCTTATCCTTTGTATACTCATTTACACCTGTGCAGAAGGGGGGTAAAATGCTAACATTGTGATTTAGCATTAACGCAATGTAAAATGACCATACAAGACAATGAAATATCAAGCTCTCAACACACCATACCGCCTCAGATGATTAACCCTCTATTGTCCCATTCCAGATCCCTTATATCTCCTGTATATAGACAAGAAAGGATTATTCTGACTAGCCCCATTACAGCATTGGTGGGACACAGCATCTCCCACAGAACTACGCCTACATATTAAACGCCTCTTCCCCTAGACTTTTGTTCTCACGTATTTTAGATTTGTTAGTTTCACTTAAATCCAGCGTAGATATTCTCAGAGCAACTTCACAAATGATTCTAACAAACTCTTGTTTACTAAAAACTACTCAAGCACTAGCAGCTTTGACCATGAAAAGCATTACTCCAAATCCGATGGTGGATTTGTGTGGCTGAATTAGCTATTGTGCTTTTATTTCCATTTATTTGTATATACAAAAAGAATACATTACATTAGATAACAAAATAAAGTAACGGAAGGAGAAACAAAATATTACAAAAAATTAGGAAGAAAAGGGGATAGTCACTAGGGCAACCATTTTTTCAGAAGCCATTTTAACCATTTATTTCCTAGCAAAAATATAAAACATGGACTTTTATTTTAATCATGTGGCATCCAACTTTTTCAACCCAAGGCCCAAACACAGCATGACAGAGAGATCAAGTGTCTCCAGTCAACACTTTCAGACACATTCTCTGTCCTGCTGTCCAGCAGTTGTGCCCCAAAGGCAAAGCCGTGTGTCTCTCTCCCCACATATCCCAGTGAAGGGGCCTGTTTGATACAGACAAAGGGAGTCCCTAGAGTTGCTGCACTTCAGCTATTCCCAGCTGACTCTAAGGGAAGAACCTCCTCCGCGCACACTTCATTTTGGCCTTTATTGAAGGGCAGCCTCTCTTTGCTACATATCCCTCCCTTACCCCATTAAAATTCCTATTCTGTTATTGCTAGGGTTCCCAGTCTGGCAATGGAGCAAGGGGAGCCACTTTCTCGTCTCACTTCTGTGTAATGCAGCTGGTGACCAGCAAGGGAAATGCTGAGCAGCAGGGAAAGGACACCAACTGCTCAAAGCGCTCCTGGCTGACATCAGCTCTGCTGCTGGGGCTGCAGGGAAGTGATTGGGAAGAGAGGGGATATGGGAGACACCTGAAGAGGCTGTCTCCTATACTTGTGTTCCCTAGCGACAGGGCAGACTCAAGCACTTACGTTAAATAATCACTGGGGGTGGCTCAGGGAGCACATTTTCAATTCATAATCAAATATCCATGTTGTTCTTAACACAGCTACCCCCAACGGTCACAATTTAGAGCCTGACAGATACAGGTGGCTCAAGACAAAGGCTAGATACCCGTTTCAACCCCTTGTAAGGATTCTTATAGGGCATAAAATCAATAACTCCCTTCATGCCCATTTGTGATGAAGTGAGGATACTTTTGGGATCTTCTCCAGGTGCTATTTCTGTGCCTCAATGTCCCCCCCGTGTGTTGCTCCTGTATGTCAATGATGGGACCTGAGTGTGTAATCAGTGCAGAGACCACTAGAAGGCAGATAGGCCTTCCCCAGTCAAATATAGGCAGCCCCAGCCAGGACCTCCTGCCTCTGCCCCAACTAGTTGTACAGGTTGGGGCAGGTGAAGATCAGGGGAGCAACCACTTAGCTGGGGAAGGAGACAAAGTACTGGGAGAGGCTAAAGCTCTAGACTCAGGGTGGCTGGGGGGAAGAGATCAGTCGCCCAGGAGGGGCATGGTGGAGAGGAAGCCCTAAGAGGGGACCTCCCTAGGTGGCCACAGCTGTAACTGCTGATCAGTCAGCTAGCCCAGCCTTCTACGCTGTGATCCTCAGAACTAAAAACCCTTCAGACTTCAACACTGGCTGGTAATTGCTCTGACTGCAAAGACAGGGTGCATGGCCTATTGGGGGCATGGAGGGATTCCCTAGGGCCCTGCGACGGAGGCTTCCACAGGGGGAGTCCCTGACAAAACAGGAGTGCTAAACCCTTCGTGGTCAGATGAAGGAGAAGACTCTGTGGGTGTAAGGAGAGCCCAGGGGTGGCAGGCCTCTCCCAAAGCGCTTTTGTCCTGTCTGGCTGTGCAGAAAGGGGGTATGTGCGTGGAAACCCAGGAGGACTGGGGCAGGCTCCACTGTGGCAGAGTCCTTATCCATAAGGAGGAGAGAGAACCAGGCATAATTCCTGTGAGGCTCCATCACACCATTACTATTTTGAAATACTGTTTTATTGAACAGGATGCAGAATTTCCAGTTAACTAGGTGCCTTTTCCCTGTCATGGTCACAATATTGGAGAAGCAGCAAACAATAATTATAATATTCTCTCATGCTCTTACCTGCATCTGTTTTTTCAGTTCCCCAATACAAGCACTGTCCTCCTGAGCATTTTCCCGTTGGGATGCATCTGCCAGGACATTAACTGTAGTTTCTGCCTCCTGCATCCACTTAAAGAAACCCTCTAGATCCTTGAGTAAGACTTGCACTATCTTCAGGTCAGCCTCCAAGGCATTCTGCCTATCGCCAGCTCTGAATGAACAAATGAGACAGGCATCTCATTCTATTTCCATTTTGACATATCATGTTATGTGACTCATAAACTCTAAGATGATCTGACTAGTCATTAACATAAAGCACTAAGAAAACTGCACAGTCTGTTCCCACTTGTTTTCTTGCATGTTATATCATTGTTTCCTAGAACACTGCATCTATTTCTATCCTCACACATTCTGTACTGAATCCTTATACTACACCCAAACCACTTAAGTGTGTGAAGGGGATAGAAATTATTCAATAAAACCTAGCATTTCCCTCTGTGTGTTACCATAATGGGTTTGTGACATCGCAACTGCGAGAAACTGTTATTTCCACACTTTAAATGTTTTTCTCACTGCTGTTATCAACAACCACCATCTGAAGAGACAAATAGCAGAAGAGCCTTTTGCAGTAAGTGGAAACCATTTCCCTAAAACCGTGTATGTTCTACACATTATAGCATTGTGGAAATGGAAAAGATGTACTTCATTTGCACTCATTTGGGAGAGCCAAATGACTTCCATACTCTGAAGACAAAGAAGTTGTAGTTATTTAAAAAGACCTTTTAAACACACTGAATTTTTCTCCTAATAACAATGATTCTCCCTGTTGAATCATTACTAAATTACTGGGCAAGACAAGTACTGTCCTTTACAGCTTTTGATATTAAAAAAAAGTCTGTGGTATGCTATTCTTACATCACTTGTCTGCCAGCTACTAAAAATCTAAAAAAGGATTTGAGTGGAGATTTGATTGCCATGCAGGCACTAGTTTATGCACATAAGTTATGTGTGCATCCATATTTTTTTTTTTAATCAAAAAACTTTCAGTGCTTAAGTAAACGCATATTTGCCAATGAATGTAAATGGGTAAACTTCAAGCAGAAAATACTCTACGGTTGTTACAGTTCCTCAAGTTAGCTACTCACATTGAAAAATAAAAGGAACCACATACAGGACCCCAAAAATGACAAACCGGAGGCAATTCAGAAAAAGAAACTCCAAGATCTGAGCAACTCACAGGAATTAACATATGTCAGAAGATTAAACTGAGTAGGTGTAGTCTCAAAAAAGGGGAACTCAGAAACAATCAAAAAATATTTAAAGGGTGCTGATTTCAAAGAAAGAAGAAGAATTGTTCTGAGTGTCGCAGAGAGGAATGGCTAGGGGCAAAGAAATAAGACTGAACACAGAAAAAAATTGTCACTTAACATTAGAAACTGTATATTTATTTCTTTATTAACAAGAAGCTCAGTACATGTATGGGAAAAGTCTTCCAGGGTCAGTTGTGCCAATTCCCATCATTAGAAACACTCATAAATAAACTGTTTGCAATATTTGTGACTACTGAACAGTGATATAACCTTGCATGCTACAGAAGAGGGATGGCATTATACGATCTACAAAAGCCTTTCATATTGGTGAGTTTATGTCCAATATTCTGACTATTTAAAAGAGCAAGATCTAGATTTGCCATGTACAGTATTTGCACTCGAGAGAGCTTGAAGTTACCTTTGATTCAGGTTTCTCCAAGATGTGTTCAAGTGGTCAGTGATTTCCTTCACCTTCCTTGTGTCATCATCACTGTAGTTCAGAAGAAGTTTATTAGAGAGGTCATTGAATGCAGCCACCGTGACATCCCCTTTGCGCAGTTCTTGCATTAACAGCTAAAGAAAAATTTCAGAACAAGTCAAGTCAGTAAAAATAAACAAGGAATCAGAGCAACCTTACAATCAAAGTCTAATTTCTCATATTTTGAATGGTATTAAATTATTATAAACAGTTTTTACAGTCAGTGTATATTTATATATTTTCTTGTCTGATGTAAATCCCCTATTATCAGTGCACTATAAATTACAATACATGGCAATGGACTATTCAAAATAGAAACAGATGAGAGACAGAAAATATTTGCCAAAGAAAACGTGGAACTACACAAATTCTGTTCTGCATTTTGTTACCCATCTTTCCCAGATGGTAAGCAAAATGCAGAGTAAAAATAAAGATGAACTTCAAAGCAGAAATATTTTTCAAAAAGTCTGTTTCATATAATTTCCCAAGCACAGTGTTCCAAGTGAAACCCCTGAAATATTATGAGACATGCACCTCCTGCCATTAAAATGAGAGAGGTTGGAATTTTTCTTTAAGTTATGTAGGTCTGCTCTCTTTACAGAGAATGCTATGCCATACTTTCACTTGGTGAACAAAGATCAGAAGGGCACAATGCACGTTCACTCACAAACAGATAAACAATATATAGCTTATATAGCTGTCTATTACACATTAACAACATAGAGAATATAAGTGGCAATTAAATAAACATTTTTTTTTTAAAATTAAGGAGAGTCAAAGCTCAAACTGCAGAGAAGACAAGACAAGTCCATTATGCATGGCTAGCCACAATGATAATGAGCACATAAATAAAATATATTACCATAATCTAAAAATAGTTAGTCTGAACTCTTCACTTTGCATGCTTTATTCATGCTACATTATCTATTCATTTTGTGTTTATTAACATGAACAGTTACATTAAGCCCTCTAATAAACAGAGAACCTTTTTATTCCTACTGCAGACAGGTTTCACTCTGATCTAGTTCTAGCATGTTATCTGCAGTGCACTAACTCGGTGATATCCAGAGAGCAAGTTTAGGTGGCGGAGCAGGAGTGGAAGAAGAATACTGATGGCATTAGATTGCTGCCTCTGCAGATGGCCTCTTAAAAGTGCTTGCTTCCAGAACAAGAAAGAAGTGGCTTACGTTCTCAGTAACTTAGTAATCAGTTGTACAGCAGTAACTAATAATTACTGAAAGTCAGGTCAGGATCTCAGCCCTCACATACAAAATGAGAGAATTAGCCAAAGAGTTGGAACCCCTTTAGTGTGAAGAGCAATGATTGACTGGTCAGATGGGATACAGAAAGTGGGTAGCCTCAGATCTAATAGTGATGGACACTTTCTGGCCCTTTGCACTGTGGCCAGGGAAAAGCTATGGGTTCTTGCCAGGGACAGTCTGTGAAGAGACACAGGATTTTTATTAGATCTCTACAGATTCTCTAATATGGCTCTGTGACAGATGTAGAAGAGGTCAGTAAGAGTTTAATGAATGTACATGTCCAACTGTTTGATCATTATGGTATTGTTTGCTATATGACTACTGGGGTTAATTCAGGAACAGGTCAGATTGTATACAGTCAAGAAAACAGATGTACATTTCTGATAACCCTCCATTTACTGATGCTTAGAAAGACAAAGCAGATGTCAATTCCCTTTAAGTTTCCTTCACCAGACTTCACCAGTTTACCTTCAGCAGCCAGACAGCTGATCCCATGAGACGAAGGTCCCAGCCCCATCCTGCACTTCTAGGCTATTTCTACACTTGCTAAAATTAGTTCGAATTAGTTAGTTCGAATTAACTAATTCAAACTAATTTTAGTTAGTTCGAATTAGCTTAATTTGAACTAGCATGGCCACACTGGAATGTTAGTTCGAACTAAGCAAGCACTTGCTTAGTTTGAATTAGCGATCCCCGTTCATCTCAATGGCTGGTTAATTCTAACTAAAAAATTAATTTGAATTAACATGGCCACATTGGTTAATTTGAACTATCTAGTTCGAATTAACCCTTTAGTTCGAATACCCTATTCGAACTTATTAGTTCGATTTAAGGAAGCCCTTAATTCGAACTAACTAAAGCCTAGTGTAGCCATGGCTTTAATTAGTTCGAATTAAGCCTCCTTAATTCGAACTAACTTGCCAGTGTAGACATAGCCCTAGAGAGGCTCAATGTGGGAAACTGAAAGAACTTGGAAATGGTTAAAAACCTGAGCCTTTGAAGTTAAAGCGTAGGCCAGGAAGGGGGAGCAAGGACTGCAGGAAACAGGCTGAACTTCCAGACCCCAGTGTTGGGGAACCTGGGATGAGCTAGCACTACCTAAGTTTTAGGTAAGATTTGTTTAGGTAAGTGCTTGTTTGTTGCACTGAAAACTCTCTTCTTGTTAGGCTGTGTTCCTACTGTGGAAATTAAACTATGTTTAGAAATGACTGTTTTGTGTCACTGTATTCTCTTACTGGGTCACAGATCCCAAAGGGAAGGCTTGGACTGTGCTGTACCCAGACAAGCTGTTGAACAGCTGTTGTTGGTATGCAATATGCTGAGCCCCAGAGATCCCGCCTAAAGCGAAAGAGGCATGGGATTCCACCCCAGGACAGGTGAACACAAGAGGCCTAACACCTGAGGGGGCTGCAGTGAGAGGAAACTGGGGTGTATTAGAGATACAATTAACTCTGCTCCTCCCCACCAGCACCACTATACACACTGCTCATTCCAGAGAGCAGGACACCATACGCACCTGACAGAACATTCTGGGTTAAGAATTATCATGAGAAGATCTAAATAAAATTTTGCTTCCGCTTAGACTTCTCCCACGGTCTTGACATAGGGGGGTGGGGGGGAAGGCTGTGGGTTTGGTGGCAAAGGCTCTTCTCCAAGGCTCGCACTTGGAGGGGGCTGTTAGTTAGTTGAGGCCAATGTAGGGGGGGGGGTGTCTCCCAGACTTAGGTTATAGTTGGACCTCATCCCCTGCTCTCATGCCTCCCTATTTCTGTGTAGAAGGGATCCTCAGATACTGCACTTGATATATATGCTTCACCCATGCAGCACAGGCACCACTAATGCTCATCAGTGATGGAGAATGAGTGACGGCAGGCGGCACAGCTCTAGAATCATGGGACTCCGCCATAGTCCCAGGACTGGAGAAATGGCAAGGGGGATTGTCCCCCACATAGGGGGAGGGGAGATTTATCTTATATTAAATATAAGCTTTCTAACTATAGATGTATGCTAATGAAAACTGATCTATAAAATCTATTTACAAGTTTACTTCACAGATTATGCACTGAAGGAGGACATGATTCCGAATCAGGCCATGCAGCAGTAAGAAGGAAATGGAGAGGTATCGACCCACATTGTCCTTTATGCCTCAGTCGGGAACACGAGGGAAGCTACTGCACATGGCTTTGAAGAATTTCTGGACTGAGGCATAGGATGTGGAATACACCTATGGACCAGCTCTCAAAGAAAAACATTTGAATGTTTTTTGGAACACTGGATGAATTCTCACCACCACGTTCTTTGTCCCCCTTCCAGTTTAATCTTTTCCCTGATCTCCTTTGTCTTAGATTCTTTTTTCTAAAATTACATCCGGCCGCTAACCCTTAATTTCTCTTTGCAAACCACAATCCACTCTGAGTTTCCTCTTCACTTTTGATTATGTACCTTTAGTTCATCTTGTCCTATTCCTCCCCTAGCCCACTCTATCCTTTCTTGCATCAGAGAGGCATGCCAATCTTTGATAATCTCCCATGTTCTATGAAGGCAGCAGACAACCCCTCAGGCAGTTGAACTTACTGATGTACTACAATGGATTTATTTGAATATCACAAGCAGGGAGCCTGCTGAGGTATGGTGAACACATTTATTCAAGGAGGCCCATAATAAGAATTCTTAAAGTGTCTGGCACTCCGCATTTGGGGTGACAGTTCACGTCAATTTTGGAATCAGTTGGCCCATCTCTAACAGTTACTTCCACATTCTCCAGCAGAGCTAATAAGTTGCTGTGAAATAACATGCACTATGTTCAGTGACTGTATGATACGCTTGTGTCGGTACACTGCATTAATCCTGTGCTTCTGTAAGGAAATGTATTAGATGGAGTCATTAAGTGAATATAAACATAGCTATTATTTAAAAAAACAAAACAACCACATGCACACTTACTACTTTCCCCAAACAAGAGTCTCAGGAACTCTGAACAAAAATAAATATTGCTATTTAGAATATATAATCCCATACAAAGTGAGAGTTATATTTTCAAACAAGCACAGAGAACCTGTCAAAGGATTGTTATCAACACTGCATCATATAGTTCTAAGTCAGAGAAGACTTTAGGATGACCCAGTAAAGTCATAGAGCCTGAGGAAGGAATTATAAAGCATGAAGATCTTACTTTGTTTTCAGAAATCTGTCTGATAAGTGCTTCTTTAGGGGCTTGCAGAAGCATGTGCAGATGGACCTCATACTGTCCCATAAGCTGCTCCATTTCTTGCCTTTGCTCATCCCATCGCATGCTGTCAGAAAGCATGCATTTTAGCTGCTCCTGCCGTACCTCCACACCATGCTGAGTGTTATCCCACTGGTTCTTGACCTTCTCTACTGCAGAAGAAAACACAGAGAGTCATAAGCAAAAAGTTCACATCCACTGGCCATGTCTTTATGATCTATTGTTCCTTGTGACCATCAGAAACGGAGCCAACTATCTGTATACAGAGCTGCTACAAGACCCATAAACATACTTCTGTTGTGTATGAGGAGTGTTCATACTCACAGAAACAACAAAAAAGGGGAAGTGGTTATAAAGATTAGCCAATGGGTAAATAATAGTGAACAGAGTTAAGAAGGCTGTTTTTAACAATGCATACATACATAGTCAGTCCATCACAGTGATGTGCAAAATAGTAACTGATGTGTACGCATAACGCCACATGGACACTAGAAAAGGTTTGCCAGGATAGCAATTGATAGCTGACTAACTCTCCTAGTGAAGACATAGCTTATCCTCAGAAAAGTGCTTGTGCTGTGTGTGTGCATATTGGCCTCCTGACTGAAATAAGCTACAACTCTCAACACATTTTCATGTGGCATAACTGCCTCTTTCCTATAGCTTTGGCAACCATAAAAAGGTCACCCATGGGGGAGGGGGATGTATGGGGTAGGAGAATCACATCTCTAATCTACATTAGTATACCAGAAACCGCTTTTAGTGTAGAGCTGGCCTAAATACTTTTTACATTAAGATTCAATAATCATTCATTACAATGTACTTCCTTCAAATATTACTAGTGTGAGAGGCATCAAGGAGATTTAACAATGCTGAAAGTTTGAAGTGGTAGCAACAAACCTTTTTGTTATAAGGAGAGGTAAACAAAGAAACGTAAAACAAGTCAGATTTTCCCAATTTGACATTATTTAATGTCTTATCACTCTAAAACTCTGACCAACTTTCATCATACTTTGAAGAAATACTTTATTCTGGATGAGGAATATTTTCTTATTATTTATACATCAAATTTCTTCCAAATAGATTAGGGCTTCTATGGACATGTTCATAAACTTTCTGTGCACGGATGAGAAAATCATTGTCAAAGCCAACCAAATAGACTACTGAAGTTTGACAGCATCAGAATGAATTCTAAATGATATTATAATTCTATCGTGTCCCTTGTTATTTTCCTTCAGTACTGAAAAACCAGGTTACTTTCATCTGTGGACAGTATTGATTACATTTTTCTATTATCCATCACATTGGGATGCACATCCTAAGCATGGCTTTTATATCAAGGATTCTCACTTACGGTATTAGTGTCTGATGTACACAGGACAGGTTTTTAACACACACACACACACACACACACACACACACACACACACACACACAC
>ML685888.1:3048963-3111577 GCA_007922175.1 Pelusios castaneus | reverse complement strand
CACACACACACACACACACACACACACACACACACACACACACACCCCTATGTACTTATTCTCTTTCTATTTCTAATGCTCTCTATCTTAGGTTCTGACATGACGACGGCCTCACAGCTATCACAGTGCCTGAGCAATTCAATCTTTACTTTATTCATCTATCTTACAACATCTCTATGACCTTTGTTTTGATTTGTGGAAAATAAAAGGGCCTGAGTGCTATACAGGTAATTAATAACACCAAGTATGTTTCATTCTCATTTTTATTTGTTTATCAGCTCCAGGGGTAATTTAATTTGTTGATAAACAGATATAAGTGAGAATCAAACACACTTGGAACTCAGTTCATTTTATTTTCCACATCTGAACTAAGGCAAAGTAAAGGGTAATATTTAAGCTAATAGCACTTAAGTGAACTCCAATCCATTATAAATTATTTCCAAGTATTCTAAATCATAACAGTTCTCTTTTCTGGAGGAAGGCCTCTTTACTCATCATCTGCAAGTAAAAAATGCTTTGCTCATCTTCACAACTGTCTCACTGAAGAATGCTGACAATGACTTTTATACCAGACAAAACATTCTATGGGTACATAAAATCTACGAGAGTCATCAACTTCAAACTGAGAGCAGCTTCAGGATGATTTCACTAGTGCTAAATTAGAGCTATGAAGAAAGAGTTCAAGTATCCCTAACAGCCAGTTTAAAAAGTTACTTTATAGAATAAATGTTAGGTTCAAAGACAAACAGCAGTTGCTGGTGAAAATCAGTGATTTCATTGGAAGAGCTGAGACTAAAATAGCAACTGTGAAAATGGCTTATGAGCCATTCAAACTAGGACCCCAATTTTTCGGCATTGCTATTCAGCCATTCCTGCACTCTGTGCTATAAGCGTAAAGGACCCTAAGTGCCGAACTCCCTTTTGAAAATCCAAGTTTGGTCTTGTCTACACTTGCCACCATTTTCGGTGACTGTCAAAGGGAGATACACAATCTACATAAAATAACTTATGTATATCCCTTCGACTCTCTAACACTCATTTACTTTACTTCCCTGTCTCCACTGCACTAAGTGGAAGGGAAATGCCATCCCTTCAACTCAGAGTTACTCTTCTTCCAGGGCTGAACTCCAGAGTGAACAGTCAATCAAGCCTCACTCAATGAATCAAAACCAGATGGTCAAACTGATGGCGGCCAATTTGCTTCCATTCGTGTAGACTTAGCCTTAGTCTGCTAAGTTACTTCAGCATTACAACACAGAGTGCAGCAAAGCCTAAACAGCTTTAAAAATCTGGGCCCAACTCACTCTCTCTGACATTCTTATAGCATATCGTTATTACAGATAAGAAATAGTCTCTCGGTATTTCAGGTTGAGACTTTCTACCCCATTATATGTCCAATTTAACCCTCCACTCTTCATCTCTATTAAAGAATCTTTCCACTTTCAGCTCTGAACTCAATCACCTACTCTTGGCACATTTGTCCATATCCCACTCCCCACGAATGGGGACAAACACTAGCACAGTCTTCATTGCCCTCAAATCCCTATCCTTGGTTTCAATGGCTGGCACAGCAGTTCCCTCAGGAAAGGCTGTCAAAAATCTCTGTTTTGGTGCTTGAGTTGACACAGCTTTACCACTCAAAGCCTCCTGAGAAGGCATTCTCTATACTTAAATGACTTGTTCTTTGCAGTGCAGTTGTAACCATGGTAGTCCCAGGATATTAAAGAGAGGGAATATCTTTTATAGCACAACTTTTCTTGGCAAAAGACACAAGCTTTCAAGCTACTCAGCTCTCTCAAAAGCTTGTCTCTTTCACCAACGGAAGTTTGTCTAATGAAAGGTATTATCTCATGCACTTTGTCTCTCCTTAGAAGAGACAGACAGACAAGTCATATTTCAGAAGGAAGATTAAAGAGGAAACAGTTTTTTTTTTCATAACCTGAGTCTGAAACACCAGGCCCTCATCCTCATACCAGCACAGAAGTGGTCCCTAAAGCATCCCCCAGAGTAAACAGAGCACACAGAGTGCTGTACTATCTGAAGCTAGAAGTCCTGAAAGTCCTTCACCTCTGCAGAAGGCATACAGCCATCAGGTCTCCAGTCTCCTACCCAGAGGAGGCAGACTGCTGGAGAGTTTTCACAGAAACACCATCCTTTGCATTAGGGACAACAACTCTTCACACATAGCAGAATCTTCACACACATGTGGAGTGACAACTTCATCCATGACAACAGATGTCACTTCTTTGTTTCCAGTGGGGTAGAGGGAAGAAAGGCAATCAAAAAAAAAAAAAAAAAAAACTTATTGAGGACTCCATGAGCAGAGTCACAAAATTACTCTTTCACCACTTGTGCAAAGCAAAGGGTGTTTTGGGACTGCAATTTCCTTTTGCGTAAGTCACTTCTGTAAACCTTGCAGAGATCTGACACTGTTTTCAGTGCTTACCTCTGCCTCCAGTTCAGACTGCCTGTGCTTCCCTAGCCACAGTGGTACCTGTTCCCCTCCCAGTCCACGCTTTGATTTCTCAGGGCTGACCGACTAGGGCAGTGGTTTTCAAACAACAGGGTTGGGACACAGTACTGGGTTGCAGACCCTCAGGCACTGAGTCACAGCGCCCCCTGCTGTTGCGCCGAAAGACTGGAATGCAGTGCTCAAAGATGTCATTGTTGGGTCACTGACAACTAGGTCCCAAGGAAAAAAATTTGAAAACCACTGTAATAAGGTATGCAGCAAATCCTGCAGACTTTAAAACATCAACATAGAAGTAAAGCTGGGAGTAGAAGGGAGCTAATTTGCAGAATTTGGAAAGTTAGAGAATTCCTGTGATCCATAAAGATACCCTGATCTCCAACTTGTTTAGGCTCCTATCCTCTGTGAAACTTCCTGCTCCATGGATTGGCCAGTTCTAGTGACTTGCAGAGTTTAGAAACTCCACATGTTAATCTGCTTCTGAATGCCTGACAAAATTTCAAAAAAGCTTAAACATCTGCGAAGGAAATTCCCAGACCCTACCCTAAAAAAATCATTAAGCTGGAAACGAAACCTTGGCACACATACCAGTAACTGTAAAAGTTAAAATACGTCAGTCAAGATTTTCAGAAAAGGGAGCCTAAAACTCCCAAGTCCTTCTATCTTGGTATCTGATTTTACAAAATGTTGAGAAAACAGAAACTCATAATGAACTAAACAATGCATTAACTCTTTTACACCACTGAATATTATGAACAGAATAAGCAGGAAGGATTTTGCAAACAGTTCTCAAGCAACTCTGCACTGACCTACCCAAGACACCCACTCTGTACTAAGAAATGGAAAGTGAAGAAGCAACAAAAATTTAAACTGACTAGGGAGGTTTTTAAATAACACGGGAAAACGGTGACTATAGCTAGTCTGCTATAACTGGACTCACAGGTTACCAGGAAAGAAAATAATAGCTTATTCTAGCACAATGAAAAAATGATTATTCTTGCAAAAAAAAAAAAAATGAGAGAACACTTACATTTTTCAGTGATCACTGTCCTAACATCTGAACTGGAAGTTTTATTTTTCAAATTCTGAGCCAAAGTAAATACAGAATCCAGCTGAGGATGGCGCTGTTCTAAATCCTCCTTTGTTATCTGTAAGAATCAATATTAGATTATATTAACTTGACACTGTGCTTGTAGATTGTTGTTTCTACCTCTGTTTTACAAGTACAACGTATTTGCAAAGTGGCAGTAAAACTACTTTAAGAGCAGGAATATTCCAATGTATTATTACTGAAGATTCTAAAGTGTAGATTAACCTGTGTGAACTAAACATTAATTGGAATTACTGCACAATATTTTTGGCTGCCACTTTTTTCTCTTTTGTAAATTAATTTCTTACTATAAAGCCTAACAAGGATATAACTAGTGAACCTTTTTAAAGGAGAAAGAAAATCAGTCTGCTAGATGAAATAAAACGTGTCTTGTATCCAAAAATGTGACTATCGTGATTTTGGCAAAATGCTGCCTAATTATAATATCCATATATAATGAAAGATGTGGAGTTTTAAAAATATCTGAACTTCCTAAAGTAACCATACACTGAATTCTTCTTCGAAAAATTCTAACAAATTAGAAGTCAGAATACAGACAGTTGCTTAGCAATCATTGACCCTATATTATGGTTTTTGATTATGTTGTAACTCACGTTGATTGATTTCCAATTAACATATGTAAAATGATCATAAATGCTAATGTAATGTAGACATCTATGTCTAGTCATACAAGGTTTGGCCTCAGGTGGACTATGATCAAGAACAAACGTTTGAGTATGTTTCCATTAGCATTTGTAATCATTTTACTTATTTCAAGTTAAATAGAAATAAATTACCTTGCATTATAACACAACAAAAAGTGCTGTTTAAAAATCTCTTATATTGCACAGATAGCGAGTATATCTTTCTAAACAAAACAGAAGTTGAGTACTGACTTTCAACAGAAGGCATATGCCAGCAAGCAAAGGATATTAGTAATACCCCTGCACATACACATTCTGTATAGCAGTTCCTCCCCAAATCAACAGGTCTAGGCTTAAAAACAGTATAGCCCTACAGTTCTAGTACCAAGGATTTAGCAAGGGAAAGAAGAACAACAATTTTAGAACTACAATACGTAAACCTATTTTTATTTCTCAGTCATTTTAAAATAATATTGTATTATCTGCAGTAAGATACAATATTTTTGTTGTTGTTTCTTCCATAGAATATATAGAAATTTAAACAAAGATATTAAAGATGTGCATTATCAAGATTATTAGCTTTTCCTGTGAGACATACTTTCATTCGAGCAATTGTCCGATTGATCTCTTCTGCATTTCCCACAGTGACTATGTTTGACTTGAGCATCTGATCAATCAATAGCAGCCAATCAGCCAGGTCAGTTATAGTTTTATCTAGATCAGCAGGTGCAGAAAGTTCGAAAGCCTGCTGCGTCTTTACAGGAGCATCAAAGGAAGATGACAGTAGAACCACGTTTTGGACAGCAGAATAAGCTGAAACAATAAATACAGTCAGTATTTCAAAAAATATTCTCTCTCTAATCTTTAAAAAAATCAAGTTCAAAGTATATTCATGACAAATACAGAAACCACGGCATTTTCTATAGGATGTAGAAATTCATGCCCATGTCTACTGTGGCAAACTGCCAGCTCTTCCGAGTGGCTTTATTCCTCAATATGCAACTCTTAAGCAACAAAAAAACCCCAAAAACCCTGTAATGTGACCCCAATTAAGTGTTCCCATGTTCCCAATAATATGAAAACAGTCCTAAATACAAGGTTGCAAAGCCTTCATATCGTCATCTCCACTGAACTGAAATTAATAGGAAAAAAAAATTTTTTTTAACTGTGAACAGGAGTAAACTCAATTGAATTAGATATTACTAATAAGTATGACTTCTGCCCATCACTCACCAGCAGGTTTTGCCTGTGTCACAAGATGGAGCTGCTGAATATATGCCTCGAGTTCTCTCACTCTGTCAGGTACCTCTATGAACAACTACAGCACAGCATGGAAAGGTAAAAGAACATAAGGATACTTGCTTTTTCCGAGCTACTAAGAAACACTTATTAATAAGGCTAAAATACTAAACACAAAATTAACAAAATACTAATGCTATTTTTAAAAAGAAGATTTCTTTACACTGCAGAAAAGCAAAACAGAAACCTATTTAATCACCACAAGCAATGTCGCCCTGTATTCAGATAATGTTGTTTATATAGACAGTACTGTTTTATGTACATGAATGCATGTGTGCCTACGTGCATGTGTCCAAGTGAAGTTTAAATCAGACAGCACAGCACTTAGAGACAAATCAGAGATAATTTTTTCCATTCTTTTCAGCCTAAACATTCAAGCTGTAACTCATACCCTGCTAGTTGACATTAACAGAAGCGCTCAAGATGAACCAAAATATATGGGAAAATTGTCCACCAGTGACTACAAGAGCCAATCAAATCTGGTTACAATATGATTTTGGGGAAAGGAAAGGAAAGGAAAGGAAAGGAAAGGAAAGGAAAGGAAAGGAAAGGAAAGGAAGTTATTTGACTTGAGGAGAAAGCAAGACAGGCAACTTTTTGTCTCCTCACAGCTACCAAATCCCTCTTTCCCCTGGCAAATACTCCAAGCCCTGATTAACAATGAAACAGTCCCATCAACCTGCACACACCATCCCAGTGACAGGTACCCCGGTCACACTACTCCAGTCCCCAATATTCTTCTATTCTCCCCCTCTTGGTTATCAGACCAAGCACATCACATTTCACTAATTCCTACCATCTAACAACAAAAACATGACCCGCCACATTATCCCATGTAACTTGAGTTTGGCTTTATTTAACATTTGCTTTGATGATAACTGAAAACATTCAATTTCCTATTAAAAACATATTTTGAAAATCTCTATTTCTAACTGGTACTTTTCAGGTTGTTTCAAACCAAAGAAGAACAGTCTCAATCTAACTCTTGAAAGGAAAGCTAGAAAGAAAGAGCCAAATCTAAGGAGAATTCATGCTGATTGAACAATTTTTATATGAATTTAGCACTTAGAGATTGAACAGTAGTTCGGTGCCGCACTTTGGCATCTAGCCTTCCCTTAATGTTCATGTACAGCTTTCAAAAGTATTAGTGGGAGTCTCACATGTATGGAAATGAGGACAGTCCTCTCCCTGAGTAAACCACTAGACATCCTTATTACACATAATCAATGTGGAGAGAGAACCTACCTTGTTCCACTTCATATTGATCGTCCTTAAGCTGTCAGAAAGTCTCTCTTTTTCCTGAAAACCAGTGATTTTCTCTGAAAGCATTTCAGGTTCAGTTCTGTTCAACCATTTCAGCTTTTCTCCTTGCACTTCCATTTCCTCAGTTAAGCCCTAAAGGGGGCAGGAAAAAGCTTTAGGCTGAAGATAATAGTGTGTGCGAGCACACACAAACAAACTTTAAAAAATGTTTTTAGTAATTAAAGAATTTGACATGTGGAGAGCTCACTAGAAAAAATAAAACAAACCATATAAGTTAGAGATCTAAGAAAACAAAGCATATAAGTTAGAGATATAACAACATATCCCAAACAACAAAAAATAGTCAGAAGTAGATAAAAACTTTGACTATGAGAGTTCATTTTCTACCTGAAGGAGAGACAAAAATCTGAGGACCTGAAACCAAAACAGACTAGAAAAGGGATCTGTTAGTGGAAGCTAATCAACTTCTACATGCATACTTTGGTTTGATTACCTTTTGGTGTATCCACTATATTCAAAAGATAAAGTATTGATTACCTGCATCTCTACCGCAGTTAAAACTACAATCTGTACCAGTTTTAAAACTAAGGTCCCACTCCCGCAACAAGCTCCAGAGAGAAAGACTCTTGGGACCCATGCAGAGAGTTAGTGCACGGCAAGTGAAATATACTGTGCACTAGCCTGCTCACTAAAAAGTTCCCTGAGTTCACACAGCTAATTAGTACACAGCAACTTAGTGAGCTGCAGATTTACTCCCCAGCTTGCCGTAAACTAGCTCTATTTCTAGACAAGCCACAGATCCCACGCGTAGTTTGTTCCAGGATCAGGGCTCTGAGTTTTATAGGAGCCTATCTTTGGAAAGCAGGGAGATGATTAAAAAGGATATTTTAAAAATACCCTTTAAAAAGAACTCATCTTATTTTGACCTCTGATTCTGCCCACATTATTCACTGTTGCCTCTGTTAATATTTCATTACAGAAGCAGATCCAGCAAAAGTTTCTTCTGTGTGCAGTTCCCACTGACTTCAGTGGGATTAGACACAGGGATGGCTGTTTGCAAGGCAGGACCCTAGACTATGACCTCTGCAGAGAAGGAACCAGATTTTCTATTTGTCTGTAAAGCACCTAGCACAACTAAATACATAATTATATCATTAACAACAAGAACAACATGTATGCACCTATTTATCCATCCAGATTTGTATATATCAGCAGTGACGAGTGCCTACAATAATCATTAGTAAGACTTGCCTACCAGGAGTCTCACCTCCCAAGTGTAGGCAGGGAGAATATAATGATCAGGAAATAAGATTAGCTTTGATAACTGCGGGTTGGGTGTTATACAATAAACTGCACTTGAATGGACAATTGATGTAATTGTAACCAATTCACCTCATTTAAACAGATTTGGAGGAAGTTCAACTTTTGTGTCCTATTTGGAGCTGTTAGTTGAAATTTCAATAAGTAACACTGTCAGACAGGTTCCAGAGGAGTAGCCGTGTTAGTCTGTCTGGCAATAAAAACAAGAGCCCTGTGGCACCTTAAAGGCTAACAAATTTCTTTGGGCATAATCTTTCGTGGGCATCTGACAAAGTGGGCTGGAGCCCACAAAAGCTTCTGCCCAAAGAAATGTGTTAGTCCTTCAGGTGCCACTGGATTCTCGCTGTTTTTACTGCCAGACAGACTACTCAGGTCCCAACAGCATTCTCTCCCATTATCACGCTCACAGATACAACAGTATTAGGTTATCAATGTTAAACACAGATAAAATTTACAAAGATAGCCCAAAGTATTCCATGGTGACTAAAAGGAGTCAACTTTCCAGTAACAGGGCACTGGTGACGGTATTTATAAGTAGTTAAATTGGCTATTTTCTTCCTCATTTTCCTGAAAGTGTAATAAAATATTCCTATACACTATATAGCTCTATAGTAACCAAATGCTTTGTGATATGAATTGTAACTTTCTACATTTCAAAATCAATTTTTTTAAAAAAAATAGTTCACTGATAAGTAAAAACACCATTTTAAACAAATATAATTTCATGACCATTATAATTTTTGATGGTTTTCAATTTGTTTGGTCATACGAGTTCAAGTTGCAGCTGGCGGGGGGGGGGGGGGGTGAGATATTAGGAAAAACTTTCTCACTAGCAGCGTGCTGAAGCATTGGAATGGGTTGCCTAGGGAGATGGTGGAATCTCCGTCTTTAGAGATATTTAGAGATATCCGGTTAGACAAAAGCCTGGCTGGGATGATTAAGAGGGAGTGGTCCTACTTTTAGCAGGGGGTTGGATTAGATGATCTCATGAGGTCCCTTCCAATTCTATAATTCTGTGAGGAGACATGATGTTCCACAACAGCTCTTACTACCAAGTTTAATTTGCCAGCAGTTGTTTTTGAATTGAGAATATAACAAAAACACTCCAAGGATGTTTACTGAAGTTCCACAGCAGAAGTCAATGTGCTGACTTCATCTTCTACCACACCTTTTCCTACCACATACACAGCTCTCCACCAGCTCTCAGTACCAGTTGTCCCTTATTTTGGTAATTAAACCCAAGTCACTTTCTGCATTATTATTTTTCTTGTGTCACTCCTCATTTTGGATATTTTCCCATATTTGGACCTGGGCAGATTCAGAATTAATGAAAGACACACATACACTCATACACAGTTTCATCTATCTTACCTTTAATTCATGCAGGGTTTCTTCATCATTAAATGTAGGTCTTGCTTCAAGGGCATTTTCAACATTTTCCAACCAGCAACTAAACTCATCCAGCTTCTTCCTGTAGTCCATTAGCTGCTGATTCTCTCCTTTCAGCCTAAAAACCACAAATCCCACAGCAGATAACAAACCAAGATGAAGCAAATCAAGAGAGGAAATCAAATGGAGACAACTTGATTAAAAAGTGTAAGAAATTAAATGTTTATTGAGAAAAGGTTTGCAGCAAACCTGATGTTTGCAACAAACCTGATGTTTCCAAAATTTGATATTCAAATACTAAAGCCTGTGGAGGTGTATGACTTACTGCCATACCAGGGAACACTATGTACCATTACCACATTACCTCCAACTGACATGCTGCTCCATTTTACACTAAATGACAGCTATCAAAAGAGTTGGTTTTGCTGATCAACGGATTCATCCCTCAATCATAAAAAGGCAAATCATATTCAAATTATTCTTTTGTACAATTTAAACTTCACTTTAAAAATATCCAAATAGGTTTTTCCAAAAATCTGTATTAAATAAAAACTGTATGTGAACTAAGACAACCCATAGCCAAGTTTCAGCAATTATTATGTCCTAATTGCTAAAAGCCACTTAAGACCGCTGACTGAAAATATTAGGGAGAGCTTCTAAACTTACAAACATTAGGAGAGGGAATTTTCTCATAGCACATGAGCACTTAACCAGGTTTTGCCTAATCAAATCATTGAAAAGATTGTATTCATTTTTCTATATAGCAGAGAAAACTGAAAATTAGACTAGAAAACTCAAAAATAATACACTTTATGGCGATTTAGCTTACAATTTCCATTAAAATGAATGACATGAGAATATTTCAGATCCCACATCAATATATTGAAAATCTGCACATTTATCTCAAACTGCCCTTGAACTTTGACCTTTTACTGTAAATTTACAGTAGTACTTGAAAATGGATTCTGATCTTACTTATAAAATATTCACTCAGATAAATAAACGATTGCGTATGAAGGCTTCAACTCTTACCAACAGTATATTTTCTTTCTGTCCTCTATCACTTGATGTTGGATTTCCATGAGAAAAGAGTTTCAGCCAATAGGTTCAGATTAATGCAAATTAAAAATCAGCAGAATTGTATTTCCAGTTTAGCTTCACCCAGAGGAACTAGCTGAACATAGCAGTGGTCCCTCCAAATAATCTGACTTTGCAGGGAAGCCATTTTAACCAGAAAAAAACTGTAGGGAGGGGAAAGGAGTGGGCTTTTTTGTTTGTTTGTATTAACAGCAATCTAACTGAGTAGTCAAATTGCTGATGCTTTTATGGGAAAGTGGTTCTAAGAGGCAGTTTGAAAATGGGGTCTGAATGTCAGGAAAATTCAGTCTAATTAATCCTATACCTCTCCTCTGGAGACTTCTAAATGAGATTCTCCCCATCACATCTGTTCAGACACCAAAATTTCTGATTAACTTATTACCTCTGTTGTCTATCCATGATCTCAGTAGTGATTGCTTTCCAGCGTTTATTTAACCCTGCCAGCTTTTCCTGCAGGAAGCTCCCATCTGTAGTTGAGAGTTTCTGTATGATTCCCTCCCCAGTTCTGTTCAGTGTTGAAAAGCTGGTCTGATGGCTGCTGACTCCTTCTTCAAGTTCCTGTCACAAGTATGAAAATCATGCAGAATTTTATTACTGACCTAAACTGACTTTGATTTATGGCTTGTAACATGGAAAATACATCTTGGCTCCATATTAATTTATTGAAACAGCATTTTAAATTATCTTATATCAACAATGTGCAGTTTTAAATGAATAATTAAATGCTTGTTATTAAGTGCTTACTAATAAATAACAGTTTAATAAAAGAAAAAGACTGATGCACTTTAGGCTATTGAATAGCACTGAATATAAAGAAACAGACTTTTAAGCTGAGACTATTAAGGTCAACATTCATGCCTGTTGTTTTTAAGTGCTACATTTTACTTCCTTTAAAATACAATAACCTAAAAAATAAAAAGAAGAAAAAAAGAAAATGCCCACAAATTATATGACTTTTCACTTATTCTTCTCCAAATGTGTATGGATATTGTATTTGCATCCTCACAATACTTTACCTAGAATAATTTTAGCAATGCTGGCATGATCTGCAGAGATACAGAAAATCCAGGGAACTGAAGGAAGTCAGAAAAAATAATCCTCAAATCTTAACATATCCCTCATATCCAGAAAAAGCTTACATTATTAGTACACATTTCTTTGCAACTAGAATAGAGCTGAATAGGAAAAGAAAGGAAATGCCTCTAGAAGAAAACTCCAAACAGAACTATAAGCAAGAATAATATACAAAGTAATGCTCAGTGGATCATAAATTTCTCCTGTAACACATAGGTATTTATAACCTAGACTTGTAAAATTTAGATAACTGCACCTTCCTAAAGGTTGGGAGATTAAGTTATGTTTTAGCCTCTTGCTTTTAAAATATATAAATTTATATTTTAGCTAAACATAAAAATTGCTACCTCGTATGCAAAGAGCCAGAAAAACAGAATTTGAAAAGGTAAACCTAAAGCAAATAAAATTATATTTTTCTTTTTTCTGGTCTCCTTACACAAGATCCTATTATGAAAACAAAACTGTTACGCTTCCTTTCTACCCAGAATG
Organism: Pelusios castaneus; assembly: GCA_007922175.1. Lineage (NCBI taxonomy): Eukaryota > Metazoa > Chordata > Testudines > Pelomedusidae > Pelusios > Pelusios castaneus. The sequence goes on along the minus strand of ML685888.1, from coordinate 3,099,441 downwards.
TAAAATTAAATCCTATACTGGTCAATTACAGATATACTAATTATTTTTAAAAGAATATCCAATTAAGGAGTATAATACACATTAATTTAATTTAAAATGTACCCAACTGAACCTTCATATAGGAAAAGAATCAACGGAAGAGAGACATTAGGGCTTATGACCAAATTATTAAATCCTCCCATAGTCCCACAAATTAAGACTCTCCCTAACTGAAACTTTTAAATTTAAAATCTAATTTTTAAAAATCAACTGAAAAGACAACTAAAAAAGTAATCTCAAGTTACACACAAGTTTTCCTGCAAAACTTTAGAGGACCACCACAATTTCAAGCGGTGTTTTATTCATAGGCAGATTTGAATATTGGGCTCAAATCCAGGCTAATGTTTTGTCAGCTTTCCTGTCGCCTGACTAAATGCCATGTACCTGCTGATGCATCCCAACTGTCTCCAAATCCAGGGTGCCATCTGGAGTGTGGGCATCAGCCAATAACCCTTCTGCTTCTGTTATCCACTGGGTGAGGTCATTGAGATCGCAATGAAACTGTCTCCAATCTTCAACTGCCCTGTCAAAACAACTTTCAGGGAACAAAAAAGGGTTTCAACGTTATCTTCACTCTTTCAGGGAAAAGACATGAGTTCATCTATTCAGATTTAAGACTAAGAAGAGTTCGTTCACAAAAACTTGACCTGCAAAATAGAAAGGCTTACATTACAGCTTAGTCTTCTACACCTAGCATTCTACTGACTCAAAAGCCCACCACACAAACCTGCCTTCTAAACTGAAGTTGCTGAGGGCAGGGCTGAGGAGTATTTGGGTTCCATTACCAGGGAAATAAAGATTAATTAGCTGCAGCAAAGCTGGTCTGCAGAATAATTTTTTAAAATAGTTCACACATCAATGTGCATGAAACAATGAATTCTGATTAATTGCTCGACCTTTGTTTTTTACTCATAAAACCGGGGATTTCCTACTGCCAGAAGCCTTAAAAAGTGAAGCTGACCGTCATCACACTACATTGTGACGGTTATCACTCTACTTTAACTGGGTTAGAAATGGGCCTCCATACAGTAGGTACCAGAGAATGTATTACTCAATAATTTTCAAAAGAAAAAGTATTACTTTAACTTTTGCACCGATTAGTGATAGGTTTAACTTCAAGGATAAACATTTTCTCTGGCATGCAAAAGGTCATGATCATAGAATCGTAGAATAATAGGGATGGAAGGGACATCACAAGGTCATCTAGTCCAACCCCCTGCTAAAAAGCAGGACCACTCCCACTAAATCACCCCAGCCAGGGTTTTGTCTAAATGGGCCTTAAATATCTCCAAAGATGGAGATTCTACCACCTCCCTAGGTAGCCCATTCCAATGCTTCACCATCCTCCTAGTGAGAAAGTTTTTCCTAATATCCAACCTCGACTGCCCCGGTTAGCTGTAATTTGAAACCATTCCTCCTTGTTCTGTCCTCTGTTACCATCGAGAACAGCCTAGTTCCCTCCTCTTTGGAGCACCCCTTCAAATAGTTGAAGGTTGCTATCAAATCTTCCCTCAGTCTTCTCTTCTGTAGACTAAAAAAGCCTAGTTCCTTCAGTCTCTCCTCATAAGTCATGTGCCGCAGCCCCCTAATCATTTTTGTTGCCCTCCGCTGGACTCTTTCTAATTTGTCCACATCCTTTCTGAGGTGGGGAGCCCAAAACTGGACACAGTATTCCAGATGTGGCCTCCCCAGTGCCGAATAGAGGGGAATTATCACATCCCTCGATCTGCTGGCAATACTGATACAGCCTAATATGCCATTGGCCTTTTTGGCAACAAGGGCACACTGTTGGCTCATATTCATCTTCCCGTCCACCATAACTCCCAGGTCCTTTTCTACAGCGCTGCTACTTAGCTGATCGGTCCCCAGCCTGTAGCAGTGCATGGGATTTTTCCGTCCTAAGTGCAGGACTTTGCACTTGTCTTTGTTGAACCTCATGAGGTTTCTTTCGGCCCAGTGTTCCAATTTGTCCACGTCTCCCTGGATCCTGTCCATGCCCTCCAGAGTATCTACCATTCCCCCCAGCTTGGTGTCATCCGCAAACTTACTAAGCACGCATTCTATTCCATCATCAAGATCATTAATGAAGATGTTGAACAGAACCGGCCCCAGAACCAACTCCTGGGGCACTCCACTCGTTACCAGTTGCCAACTAGACATCGAGCCATTGATTCCTACCCGCTGAGCCCGTTGATCTAACCAGTTTTCGATCCACCTTATGGTCCACTCATCCAACCCATACTTCCTTAACTTGCCGATGAGAATGCTGTGGGAAACCGTATCAAAAGCCTTGCTAAAGTCGAGGTATACCACATCAACAGCTCTTCCCACATCCACAAATCCAGTCATCTCATCATAGAAGGAAATCAGGTTGGTTAGGCACGATTTGCCCTTGGTGAATCCATGTTGACTGTTCCTGATCACTCTATTTTCCTCCAAGTGTTTCAGGATGTAGTTCCCTGGATCCTCCTTTTTCCCTTTCTTGAAGATAGGTACTATATTTGCCTTTTTCCAGTCCTCCAAGAATTCCCCCGTTTGCCATGAGTTCTCAAAGATAATGGCCAGCGGCTCTGCAATCACTTCAGCCAACTCCCTCAGCACCCTCAGATGCAGTTCATCCGGCACCATGGACTTGTGCACATCCAACTTCTTTAAGTGTTCCCTATCCTGACTTTCCATCACCGAGGGCCGCTCTTCTCTTCATTCTGCGTTACCCCATGTAGTAGCCTGGGAGCTGGCCCTCCCTGTGAAGACTGAAGTAAAAAAAGCATTGAGTACTTCAGCCTTTTCCGCATCATCCACCACGAGGATGCCTGCCCCATTCAGTAAGGGACCTACACCACCTCTGATTCTTTTCTTGTTGCTGACATACTTATAGAACCCCTTTCTGTTATCCATCACATCCCTTGCTAGCTGCAACTCCAATTGCCCTTTGGCCTTTCTGATTTTATCCCTGCAGTCCCGAGCAATATCTTATATGCCTCCCTTGTCATCTGTCCAAGCTTCCACTTCTTGTAAGCTTCCCTTTTATATTTCAGCTCACCGAAGACTTCCCTGCTAAGCCACACTGGGCACTGTCCACATTTGCTGTTCTTTCTGCGCATCGGAATGTTATCTTCCTGTGCCTTTAATAGGCTTTCTTTAAAATACAGCGAGCTGTCTTGGACATCTTTCTCCTTCAGATCAGCCTTCCAAGGGATCCTGCTGTTAACACTGCCCATCAGCTCCCTAAGGGAGCCAAAATCTGCTTTTCTGAAGTCCAGGGTGTGTGTTCTGCTTCCTTCCTTCCTTCCATTGATCAGGATCCTGAACTCTACCATCTCATGGTCGCTGCTGCCCAGGTTGCCATTCACTTCTACTTCCCCGATCAATTCTTCTCTGTTTGTGAGCAATAGGTCTAGAGGTGCAATGCCCTTGGTTCCTCCAGCATTTGTTCTAGGAATATTTTTCGTCAATATTCTCCAAAAACTTCCTGAATTGCCTGTGCACTGCTGTATTGCCTTCCCAGCAGATGTCAGGATAATTGAAGTCACCCATAAGAACCAGGACCTGCAATCTGGAAACTTCTGTTAGTTGTCCATAGAACGCCACATCCACCTCCTCCTTCTGGTCTGGCGGTCTGTAGCAAACACCCACCACGACACCCCCTTGTTGCATTCTCCTCTAAACTTAACCCACAGACTTTCAGCCGACTTGTTTCCACTTTCATAGGGGAGCTCCGAGCTTTTCATAATAGCTAAACAGCCAGCAAAGTCTATGCAATATGCTGACAAACAAGGGAATTGTTTAAAAATAAAACAAAAAACAAAAGCCCTCTTTTAAAAAGCATGTTAGCAAGGCATACAACCTTTAAAATTTGTTGAGTGCTGATCATATTTTTACACTGTATAGCAGGTAAGATCTCTATTTCTTAAGTTCTTACAGTCCATGTAAGAAAGACAATACAGAAGAGACAAGTGACACTCAGATGAAATGGATCATGTCCAACTTCAAATTAGGTTTGTTGTTTGTTCTGCGTTTTGGGGGGGTTTTTTGGTGAGGGGGCGGGTATAATATATACAGAGTGCTGATCCTGAGCGGATATATTGCTCCATTAATGGTTCTGGAGTTGAGAAACTAGTCTGGTCTGAGTTTGAGAAGGCAGTTTGTTTTAAAGACAGAACTTAAAACATGGTATTAAATTTGCACATGAGGGGCCTGAACCATTTTTCCATTAACTTAAACAGAAGCTGAATTTGGCCATTAGAAAGGAAAACCTCATACCGGTAATCTATACAACAATTTTTAAGGAGAAGCAAGTTTTACTTGTCTTTAAAATCATGAGATACCAAAGCCCACAGATATGAATCAATTTTAAATTTGGAACACAGAATTTTTTTTTTTTAAACAATCTTGACTTTTTGTTTGTTTGTTTCACACAACACTAATATAGATAAATTCATCTTTATATTTTTAATCTATTAATTCTGATTGGTTGTCTTTGCAGATAGACTTGGATAAACTCAGATATAGCCTGATTTAATTGTATCCAATCAGGCAATCCCCGAATCTAACTTTACTGAGTATCATGACCACTGTACTTCAGTTATTTACTTGCAGTATTTACATTTCTACTTAGATTGTTGCTGATCTTTGCCGAGACTCATGAATATTTTCTGGCCTAGATTTTTTTTAAATGTTTGTTTGACTTTGTATGGCTTTGTTTTTAAACAATAAAGGTCAGTTAAATTTATATAAAATAGATTAATTTTCACCACTTTATTGTAAAATGTACTTAAGTCTTGGATTGGTTTACATTTTATGATGGTAGGAGAAGGGGCTTATCTTGACTTACATTTCTTAGCATGAATAATTGCCCCATACTGAAATCTGTAGCTCATAATGCAACCTAGTTAGAAAATCAGCTTCATTTAATTTATATATAATCTTAACCTAAGAAGTTTTGCAAACTGAGTATATTTTAGTACAAGCAGTTTTTCTCCAAAGATCAAATGTTTATTCCTCATCTTTTAAAAAACAATGAATGAGAATGCAGTACCTTCTGCTATCTTCAAATAGATTGGTATAACAGCCCAATTGTAACATTTCTACAACCCTGGGCATGGTCATCTCCTTTCCATTAACATATACAGTGACTTTTGGATTTAATGTATTCATCATTAAAAAATCCCTCCCAAAATCAAAGAAACATTGAGAAGGTTTCTTTTATCATTAATCCCCAATATCTGCATTGACTTCCCCCACACACCTTACTTCAAGAAACTAACCCAGTACAACGATCCTTACAACTAAATGGAAGAACTAGTTCTCCACCAGCATTCTTTTTGGAGGAAAGTGAACACACTGGTCACATGATAACATTACCTCGTGATATATAGTTACTTAATATTTAAATGGTTATTCAAGCACTACAATGTTATTTTAAAATACCTTTTCTGCCCCATAAGTGAAAATCCCTATTTGTTTGCATAACTTTTTAAAATATCATCCTTCAAAACTTCCATTAATATAATCTAACACACATCCAATTTTGCTTTTATTCTCCTTTCATCACAAAAATTATGCCTATCTATAACTCCTGAGCAGAACAGAGATGTTCAAAAACTGTCACAGGGATTTACATTAACTGTTCTTTAAAAGAAAAAACTTAATGCTTCTATATAAATAAGAATTAAATCAACTCCTGCATTTTTCTACTTTGTACCAATTATTCAGTTACGCCAACAAATTGATCATCTAGAAAATGGTTTATATAGCCTTGCGAATACACAAAGTTTCCACCCTGCTCTGAACAAAATACATTTAGCTAGTATATAGTCCAAATCTAATCCCATCCTAGAGTTTGATTTGGCTGGCAGTTGAAACAACCCAAGACAAACAAGTAAGACAATGGAAAATACTAGACTGTCTGAGCCACCCATAGTGGCGGACCACCTTGTTGGTGTCTCTTTATAAGTAAACTAGCTCTGTTCCTTTAACAGGTCTATAAGATGAACTGAAAGACCTCAAAAACAATACTAGTTTTTCCCTTTCATACCCCAGAGAAAAAAAGTAGATTTTTTCAGAATAGCGAGGAGCCATCCTGTTGGTGCTCAAGATAGCCTGGGAGACACCTACAAATCCAACAGAAATGAGGACTCGAGTGGTTGGAACGCCGATAAAGCGATCAGTACGGGCAGAGCCAGTGTAATAGGCCAATGAGATGATGCTGTCTGGATGATATTGAAGGAGCCGCAGTGCCAGCTGCACAAGAATCGCCAATGATTTCAAGTGCACTGCTGGCAATGTGTGCACTGGTGGTGCCAAATGCATCAGTGGTGCCAGTAAAGAAACTGGAGTTCTCGTACGTGGAGCTGGTTATAGCAAAGGAGAAGCCAGTAGTAGCCGATACAGAAGATCCCTTGCTCACAAGAAGGCCTCTGGAGTAGAAGGTACTGAAACAGGTAAGCATTCGTTCATCAGTGTCAAGATAGACTGCACCAGCTGGAACAATGAAGGGGGAGCTAGTAAGGCTGAAGAGACTGATCTTAACAGCACTACAGGGACCAGTGTTGATGGTGCTGCCCCAAATGGAAGCAATGAGTGTCTAAGATTTGTGGGGTCTCAAACCAGTACCAGAGGACTTACAAGAAGCCTCTTCAGGAGAAGACAGAGATTTTGAGCACTGAATGCTAGGAGGGCAAGGGTTAAGATTCTCACTAGACCTTCACTTTGAGTCATGGACAGCTGGAGGGGAGTTCCTCGTTTACTCTGAATCTGTTATCTTGTGGACGAGGCTCAGGTCTAACATGAGACATGCCACCTCTTTAGTAAGGCGAACTTTGATGCAGAAATCCCTGGATTTATTTATTTATTTCTATATATATTTGGCCTGGTGCAGAAAGGGGAACAAATAGGAATTTGTCCCGATATGGCTGTTACCAAGGAAAATCAAGGCACTCTTTTGCCTGTTTGTAACAGGGAAACAGTCCTTCAAAGTGCACACCACATGAAACAAAAGCACCTTTCCATAATTAATCCACCAGGTATCTGTAGCAACTTCTATAAAGTAAATTAACTCTACTACATTAAATACACACATAACTAACAATGTACATTATCCGAGTTTTCAAACACTAGCCAACCAAAGCAAATGTTAACGGGAGCTCCAACTCTCACCACAGGCAGAGAGAAGGAACTGAAACGGAGACAGCTGACATATCCCTGAGAGAATGGGCACATGCAGTGCCTAGTAGTATTGCTGTCAAAAGTTTCCAAATCAAGTGCATTGAGTGTTCATAGCATACACAACTGTTAAAAGGAAAACTTTTTCTAGCTCAGACATTAGCCACCCCAACCAGAGGATCACAGATCTCTTCTCCCACTGGGAGAAATGGAAGATGAGGGTGGAGTTAGTAAGTCACACTTATCATAATGAGTTGGAACAACATACGTAGTAACTTTGGCCCCAATTCAATAAAGAATTTAAGTGCATACTTAATGCCGTTCCTATTCAGGAGGACAATTAAAGATGCTTAACTTTAAGAACATGCTCAAGTCATGCTGAAATCAATTGGACTCAAGCATGCGTTTAAGTGTTTTGTTCAACAGAGACTGATCCAGCATGAGCTCAGTGGCATCAGAGCCTTCCTTCAGGATTTAATTAGCTAGCAGAGTGGGTCAGCACAAGAACCTAGCCATCCCATTACAAACCAATTGCCATTACAACCTGTAAAAATGAAAACAACAAGGCTAACAATTCAACTACCTTGGCCTCCTGCCAGATACCCAAAGACATTGATATGTCTATTGAAACTTGTGAAAAAAGGAGAAGTGCTTAACTTAATACACTTTCGAAGTGGAATATAGAATACATATTAACGAGCCTTTAATACACTTTAAGAAGCCATTGCATCATGTGGAAAAAGATTATTTGCATGAACAGCAACTAAAAGTTGATGTTATACCCTCTTCTCCCTATGTATACAAGCCCTTAGAGTTAACTAAATCATCATGAACTAACCTTACTTTCTTGCCTATAATGTAAGTGGAATAGTTCCACTAAGAAGGAAAAACTGAAAAATAAAAATTAAGGTTAAAAATTCCTCTCAATAAAGAAAAGGGATTAAAAATGCTATTGCCCTAAATACTGTGGAAGTGGTTTTAGAATTATTCTTTCCATTATCAAAACATGAGAGAGTTAAAGTTAGCACTTCATAAAAAGTTCATATGGTTACATAGTATTTTAGTTTAAATTCCCAGTCTGATGACTACTTTTGGGTGTTCAATAACATTTTAATTAAGAAGCCACGCTTTTAAAAAATATAAATTTCAGAAATGAATTTGCATTCTATGGATCAGTTAAGAAGGCAATCTGTTGCACTTTCCCAGTTAATCATAAAGGTTTAATTGATCTTATTTTATACATTTATCTTTTTCAACAAGATCAGCCTTGGCTATTTAATTGTTAAGTAAGTGAGATTTTACTGATATTTTATAAAAAGGCAACAATGCTAAAAGAATTTTAATTATGTCACACAAAAAACCCCCCAAAAACAAAACCCAGAAAAAGATTATGTATCAACCCCAACACGCCCCTCCCCCCCCACACACAAGGGAATATGGGGGAGTATTTTGAAATTTCTTCAACATGTGTTACAAGATGTGCATCTTTTACAGGATGAGAGTTTTTTAAAAAAATGTTCAAAACTTCATCGCTAATTGTTACCAAGACTTGTTGCTTCCATTCTCTCCCCTTTCCAATGCTACAAAAACAATACGAGACCTTTCAATACTTTAAGGTTTGCGTGACAGCTCATTCCAAGTTGGGAACTACTCACAACAGAAATCACAATGCCTGGTAGTAAATGTTAGCACAATCAGACCTCTCCAAAGTTTCCTTAATGGTAACTTCCTGAATTCTATTAGAATATTTTCACCATTTAACAACCACTGTCGAAACTTCTTATAAAAATGGTCAATGAATTTCAAACAAGATAACAGTTTTAGAAGTGAGCTTCAGCTGTAACAAACAGCTATTAAATTTACTTTTAAAAGTAAAACATCTTATAACTATGTCCAACCAACAGTTGGCTTTCAGTTTAAGATTTTTATATAGAACTACAAACACTGATATTTGCTGAGTGAAAATACATGCAACTTAACTTACATTAAAAACTATAATTCTAACATGCTTAGCGAATGAGAAAAGTTTAAAGTAGCTAAAAATTTACTATAATTCATGGTAAAGGAAACACAACAGATCTCGTATGTTTTCTTATACAGTTATTTAATTGTTCTTTAATGATCACTCAGCTAAAAGCAATTTCTTCTTATATAGCCACCTTTCAATGTAAAAATCTGTTAGTGTTTCAGATTATTGCTGTTTGTCGTGCACACACTGTGCCGTAAATTTATACCATTTTACCAAAAATATTAAACTTTTGAAAAACATATGCCATTCAACACATTCTCTGCTGAAAAAGAGCTTTGTCAAAATTAAAGCTGCAAATATTTTACTATAAAACTTAAGAGTATTCTACACTATAAAAACCATTTTTAAAGTATTCTAGCTAAGGAGGATATTTTTGTAATAGAAACCTCAATATAATTTGTATGACAGCCATTGCTAAATAATGTTCAAAATTACTTTGCAGCATTCAAATAGGAAATATGCTGATTAAATTGAAATTCTTTGTAAAATGGATAAAGTTTTGCAAACAAAATATTTACCATTTGTTCACATTAAAATATAATTCCTACAAAATAAAAAAAATGGACTTACCACTTCTTATCATTGTACATCCGATTAATTCTGTCCCACTCTGCATTCAGCTGGGTTAGTGCATCTCCTATTTGAATAGCTTCAGCTCCAGATGCTTCCAGTATAACATCAGGTTGTTTCTCATGAATGACTGCAATCTGGTCCCCAAGTTTGTCCAAAATGTCTTTTACGTTCTACAAGCACAATGGTGGTTCAACCCATTAGTGAACTCAAGAGTAGCAAGAAACAAGAAATGTCAGTAGGTTTAAAAAAAAAAAAAAACTTGACTATTGCCAACTGAACAACCAGAGACGGAAGACTCTGGCTATCATGAGGAGAGTACCAACAATTAATACATTAAATCAACGGTGAAAGAGTTTTCAGTTGCACCTTATTAATTATGTATCTTTCTGAAGGTGTATAAGAGAACAGCATTACACACACAGACACACAAAGCCAATCAGTTTTTGAGAAAAGGAACTCAAAGTATTATCCAATTAGCATTAGAATGAACTTCACTTTTTCCTTTAGTCTTTGAAGAAAGGTTGTATTTGCAATATATTGAATTAATTATTTTTCTTCCTCATATCATCAAAACTTTTTCTGAAGTCACATAAGAAAATGGGCAGTTTAAATTATTCCCCAAACAATCTCTGAAATGCACAGAATTTCATTTGTGAACATTTTAACTTCAAATGACAAATGGATGTTCAGCGTTAATACCGCCAATTCCAAACATACTGCACTCTGGTGCCTAGATGTTTCAAAACCTTACATAGTTCTGGCACTATTCTGAGACATCTCCATGATCTAGATACAAGGCATATGGATGAAACAACAGAATTTCTTAGTATTTATCAATTGAAGTTTCATCACTTCTATAAATTCCATACATTTTTGTATGCTATTTTTCTTCCAAATATATTTTTTAAAATGTGAGATGGTCAAAAAGAAAGAAGTGTGGGACACTATTACCTACACTATGATGAGCCTTTTTAAATCTATACAGTATTACTATTATCACTGAAATCCCTCCTTTTGTGGGTGCACAATTCTGACACTACAGCAAGAAGGGAACAGGGACTGAAAATAGCATCATCATCATCTTCATCAAAATGGATCAAAACATACACCCTGACAAGGAATGACATTATAGTTCTGTATGCTTTTGAAAACCTTTAGATGAGCAATAGTAATTGCTTTTCTCAGTGAAACATTTAAGTAATTCTAATTCTCCCTTGCTCCAAAAATTAATAAATGAGACTAGTTCAGGAGTCTTCAGACTGTGATCTGTAGAGAGATGAGGAGTCACATGTTGTTAGCATTTCCTCCTTGTTTCCAGCTGCTTTTATAGCACTGTGAAAAAAATTACAAAGCATCATCAAATACAAGCAGTAGGAAACAAGCAGAAGAAGTCACCCTAGCTACCTCTGAACATTGCTACAAAGGGAAGCATGTGCAGCAGATCTGGTGACAAGAGATAATTGGTAGGAGTAACAAGGTAGCAGAGAAGCTCATGCAGTGGATGGGGAATATCAGAAGGAAAAAACAGGTGCAAGGGATGGAAATATATAGATGAATGGGGAATGAAATGAAAAATAAAAGATCTGCTACAAATTTCAAAAGTTTCAACAACTTTCAAAGTAAATGAAATTTAGACTCGTAAGTATCTACCTCAATTTTTGAAAATGGGACTTAGTGTGCTTTGGAAAATTTTACCCAGCAAGTTACTTTTTCAAAAACAAAAATAGGCATTAAGCAAGCATGTGAGCAGTCCCAATGATTTATTGCAGTTAAATATGTGTTTTGATTACTCAAAGCCTAATATGCATTAAGCTTAGCTATGAAGAAATACTTTCCCAATACTTTTCCAAATAAGTAATGGCTGCGGATAATACAGGATATGTGTATGAAAACACGGCTGAGACGCTGGAAGAGAAGTTGACACATTAGGCTCTCTCTTTTTAAATAAGATGTTGCTTACACTACCAAAAAAATTAGAATCCTTCTAGTAGTCAACATTTTGAACAGAAAACTGTAAAATTTAATTGAAGGAAAATAATCACTTCTCACATATCTACTTGCCATTTCAAATTTGAGTCTTCAAGGAAGAGAGAGGGAAAATATGCACTAACACTTGACATTATTACCATAATAACAGCTACAGTGGGAAAACACAAGCAGGATTTATTTATACCTTCCTACACAATACATATTGAACCAGTATAGTACACAGGTTGAAAGTGTAACCACTGAACCATTTTTTGGGTTTTCATATCTTTTTGTTGTTCTTTTTACAATACAATATTCAGATTTGCAATACCTTCAATGAATCTTCCTGCGTAGAAAAGTCCTCGTAGACACCACTGTTGAGCTCTGGTGCATTCAGCAACAGTTCAACATCAGCCATGGCCAGCAAAACATTGTTAATCTCAACAAGGTATTCAGTAGGGAAGGGAGAGGCCCTAATTCCTGATGGATGGCCTTTTAACCTCAGGACAGGGATCGCCTACAGAAAAATAAAAGATAATTTAATTAGTTACTCTTCTCAATTGAAAGCATCATCAAAAAAGGGGGGGGGGGGAAAACCCTAAAAAAAAAAAAAAAAAAGGCTATTGTTACAGAGAAAAAATTTGTACAATATTCAAATTAGACATTTTCTGAATGAAAACAAAAAGCAGAGTTCCTTCGATCCATCTCAAAATTACGCATTCCCACAAGCGTCCTCAGGATAGTGACTGTTGATACCAGCAATTAATTTAATTTTTTAAAGTTCTTTTTAAAAAGCTGTTTTAGTTCTCCAACCTTTATTTTTACACCTCATATCAAAATGCACAACCCTTTTCTTCCCTGGACTCATGTTTACAGGAAAAAAACAGGAACAAAGATAATCTCTGTTTTCCTGGCTCTCACTGCTTTACCAAAGACAAAACAGAGAGTTGCAAATTTACTCCAGCATATCCCACCATTTCTCCCCAGTCTTCTTGGCATTTTTTGCTCTCAAAAGTATTTTAAAATATTCTCTCATAAGTCTTAAGCTTTGCATGGGATGATTAAAGCCCTACACGATGTGAAAACTTAATACTCTTCTAGCAAGTGCTAAATATTCTTCCTGGAAGGTGCTTACATAGGTTCCAGTGTCAATGTAGTTGGCACCTCACTTTCCCACACTGTGCAACTGAGTGCAATGTTTGTATGGATAGAACATCCAGGGTACCCATTTTGCAGCTGCAAGAAACTAGCAACTTCTAAAAACAACGAGAGTCCTGTGGCACCTTATAGACTAACAGATTTTCTTCGGCATAAGCTATGCTATAAGCCGATTTTCTTTGGCTATGAACTTATGCCGAAGAAAATCTGTTAGTCTAGAAGGTGCCACAGGACTCTCGTTGTTTTTTGCTGTATACAGAGTAACATGGCTACCCCTCTGGAAATAGCAACTTCTAGTCGAAACTGTCTCTTGTAGATCCTATAGACAGGAATCTGTCTAAGTGAGTCCCCATTTAGCAGACAGAGAATCTGGAGGAGGTAAAATGTGGCTTTCTTCTACAGTGTATGACGTAAGTGCATTGGTGAGTTCCTGGAAATTAGTCCCAGGGTAACCTGTTGCCATATCTGGCAAAGGCAATAGTCACAAGTATAAAGCAGATTTTCCATGGGCTAAAGTATCCTGGAATTCATTTCTTGTTGCAAAACCTTGTGAATGGACAGGGGACACTGTATTACCATCACTGAAAACACCAGAGTGTTAACATCAACAGTAGATACTAAAACCTTACAATGGCCACTTCCTCTTTCACCTGGTATGTGTACAGCACACCATCATGGTTACATGGGGCAAATAACAAAACTGCATGGTGGCACAATGAGAAGCAGAGCTCTATATTATTTGCAAGTTCCTTTGTGTTTTGATCAAATGACTTAGTAAGGCAATTGGAGAGGAAATGGACAAGTTCTCTCTTAGCTAAGAGGTTGTGCCTTTTTACTGAAGTGACTGCAGAACGGATGAGCTATCTAAACTCACCATCGATGGCAGGTCTACCTGCACCTTTTATAATACATAACAGTCACAAACTAGGTACTTTGGGCAGAGGGGGGGGACTATGGGATGAAGTGATGCTGAGTGTAATCCTCTAAAAAGTTCTTTTTAATGACAGCAGCAAGAACATTAATGTCAAAGCCTTTAATATTGCCTGTGCGAAATCTTGTAAACATGTTGAACAGATCACTCACATTTACTGCTGCTGCCAATTTGCATGATAGCAGAAATACTTATCAGCACAATGGATCTAAAATTTTCTCCTGCATCTATCATTCTATATATAAACAAGGAGGAAAAACCCAAAATACTTTTCCATGAATTAAATTCACGCTCGGGTTTTTGGGCAAGCCCACTTTGCATGTTGAGCTGCCAAAGCAGGGTTACCAATAGCATCAGTAACAGCATCAAATGGCATTTCTTCTTTTTATTAAGGTACTAAAAGTGGTCTTCAATAAATGCCTCTAGTTACAAGAGGTCCCTGCTGCTTTAGGGTCTGCAATCCTTAGACCAGTATTAAGCAAGATCAGTTTTTTTGTGCTCTACCCCAAATGGAGTCCAGTTTTTCTGTCTCAGGAAGACTGAAGGAAAATTGACAACTTTTACAACTGATTGGTGCACAGCTGCTGTTCATCTGGGATATTTTGCATTTCCTTTCTCCCATTGTGCTGCTAAACCTCTTAAAGATGCTGAAATCACTCAGGCAAAATCTGGCTAGTCATAATTCACTACTCAAATGTACTTCAACTGTCAGTGATACAAACAGCTCTCCATCTCCCTTGACACATATTTGATCAATAGCAATGACTCAGAACACACACTTGGGTCTTTCACTCTATGAACTTGTCAAGCCATAGAAGTTGTATTCTATGTCTGGACATGTCTGGACTGCTTTGAGATCTTGTTCAAATTAACTAGAGTCCAGCGGGCTTAATTTGTGTGGTCAAGAGGAAAATCACCCCAGAAAAAGCTCAAATCAGGGCATCTAGCTGTTGAATAAAGTTTGTCTCAGTACTGAACACTTCTAAGGAAGGATGCAAAACTGAAATGCTAGCACTGCTGAAACTGGAAACATCCATGTGCTGCCTTGAGACTATGTTACGTCTCAGCCATTTATCATGGACGCACAGAAAGTATGATGAAAAATTGTTTCTAATGCAATCCGGGGCATAATTACACCTAGGGGCTTAAAATAATCAATATTGACTTTTGATGCGCTAATCACAATAGTGCATAGGCACTGATGGAAAAAAACTCGGAACATTTGTGCACACACTGCTTGCAGGATTAAGATGGCAGACACAGGGAATTTATAACCAGTATCTAAGCATTCTACAACTTTCAGGATCTCCCTATACCTTCATTTTCTTCACATGCTCTATTACTTCACAACTTTGGTGATTTAATTCTGAAGACATGAATCTAGGTCTCTTTTCTGCAGCCATGCAGATCTTGGAACAGTGTTTCTGCTGCAGAAGGAAAGGACAGTCTCTGCATCATCTCTAAAACTCAAAGCCTTGGTTCTCTGTAGGATCTTTCCTCAGCAGTCCCTAAGGGATGGACGACAACTGTGAATGGACAAATGCCTAAATGTCATTTTGGGCCACAGAACTGCAGTAACCTCCATACAGTTGGTTCTGTTTGAAATCACTGGAACCCCCATGCTGTAATGCACCAGCCAAATACAAGGATCTGAATTTTACACAAATGCATAGTTATCTTGATTTATCTTACTGTCCTGCTTCATTCTAGCATACAATTGTTTACCTTCCATCAGGAAAAACTCACCTGGGTTTTGAACTGTATCTGCTGATGTGCAGCAAACTGACTTTCAACTTGTTGCCAGCGGTGACACACATCAACGTGCTCTGCTGCCCCAACGTGTCCGTACTGAGCCAGGTTGCTGCTCTTCTTCTGCAGAGCAGTAAATTCCTCCCGGTGCTGTTCCAGCTCCTGGAGCAGTTCCTACAGAGCACACCTAATTACTAATCAGCAACAGCTATCTGCAATCACTGGAGTGTTAGTTCCTCCTTTCCACACATCATTCAGTGGTTGAACACGCCAGAGTGGCGTTAGCACATTACCACAGTAATGCTTTATGTATTCAGTTTCTGTCCTCCTTAAATGTGGAGATGCTGAACAAAAAACACCTGAGAAGGAAGAGTAATTTCTGCCTCACAATTATATCTCTTGCAACTAGGCTCACACCAACTAAATCTAATGCAAGTCTGGTGTCTTTAAGAAAAAAATCATAAGCATAGAAATTTGGCACCCAAGTTTTGTTATCATAAGCACCCCCAAAAGATAAAAAGCAACTCACTGTTCAAGTGGTAGAGCTATGACTTTGGAAGGCTTGACTGGACGTCCTAATTGCCTTTTCCATCTCTAATTTCATTGCTGAAAGGGCAGGACATTTTGACCCAGATCCTCAAAGGTACTTCCAGAGGCTAACTCTTATTGCTATCAGTGGAAGATAGTCACCTAAATATCTTCACAGATCTGGGCACCTCTCTTCACAAAATACACATCTTCAATATGAATGAGGAATATTCACTCAGAGCATATATTTTATACAATAAGGGACCTCAGTTCATCAAGCTTCCACTGTATTCCACTCTTGGCAAACAAATATCTTGTTGGCTGGAAGAATCCAGCATTTCAAACCAGTCTTGCCAAATTCAGGAAACAAGCTTTTTAATTTTAATACTGAGATTGTTGTGTCAGTTTTACCTGCTCATCTGGATTAATCAACGCGGATAGTGAATACGCAGATTTGCTACTTAATAACTGGAAAAGGAATCACTCACATTTACAAGATCCAGGTATTTAAATTAAGATAAATAAGCAAATATAGAATAAAAGAGATTTACTTAACTAAGGCTATGTACAGACTGCCAACTTATAACAGCAAAAGCATTGCCATCATACACCCAGTGCCATAATTATACCACTGGGTAGGGTCCACACAGCCATCCTTTTGCCTTTGGAGTGTGTCCACACTAGGACCACTTCCAGTGGCAAAAGAGGCTGTGTGGGGGAGCTGAGAGGTTGACCTCTCAGCTCCATGCAGAGGGTGCTGCAGGGAGCCCACTGGCTACCTGCTGCTACCCGCTCTACCCCAACACTTGCTGAGGATCCAGGCATTGTGCCGGAAAGATCTGGGTAGCCCCGGCGGAATTCTGGCTCCCATTGGCTTCCTGCTGCCCCTGGCATTGTGCCTGGGGCCCCTGAATCCCCACTACCAGCAGAGCCCCTCCAGTCCCCTGGTGGCAAGAGAGGCAGCCACCAGGGCTCCCTGATCCCCACGGAGGGGGACTGAAGCCGCCGGGGCTTCCTGTCCCCCATGGCAGCCCCCATGTCAGTTTCCCTGCTCTAACAGAGCAGGGAAATTGATATATACCAATTGCTTGTCAATTTCCCTGCTCTAAATTGACAAGTACAACATCTCTGGGGTCCCAGAGTGGCCTGAATAGCACTCTGGGACATTTCGAGAGGCTACTTAAAATGGAAGGAAAATTGTGCAAAAGATCCTAGGACTCTCATTTAGGTGGCATTATTGCTGTTCTGCCGCAACAAGGAGCCTTCAGGTGTGTACGGTGAGCTTATTTTTTCACAAAAAGTCAAGTTTTTGAGCAAAAACTCTCTAAGTGTGTATGAGCCCTTAGAAAATATTACTTAAGAGCATACAGTATTTGTGTTCTGACCCAATTAAATATCTATACCAGTTTATCAGAAAGAGACCAGCAAGGGTAACAGCAGCAATTTCCTCTTCAATCTGTAAACTAATCACTTGTTCGTGTCAAATCATTTTCTAAAGGTTGGGAGAAGTAATCTGAAGAACCTTAGTCCACTAATTTCCTCCTTCAATTTAAGACTTCATTTCTCTTTATTCCAGCAAAATCATGGGGTATAGTAAGGTAGAAAGCCTCTAGTGAAAGCAATCCTCTTGAAATTGAACGTTTGTTTTTCAAATCCCTTCACAGGTAAGATACAGCTACAGAAAAACACAGACAAAGTTTTAGGAAGACCATAAACTTCTGATTCATTCTTCTCCAGCCAATACATATTTTGAATAAACTTTGTTTCAGTACAAGTGGCCAAGGGAGAAGTATATTATCAATATTTCAGGAAAGACATATCTGCGATTCTAAGGAGTACGTGTACGTAACCCTAAGTGGGTAGAGTCCATCCCTCTCCCCAAAAAAAGTATTAAAGTCTCCCACTTCATAGTCTCTGATTTATTGACAAAAAGGTAATTCCCAAGTAATGCTACATGAAACCAAACCTAAGCTTTCTCCTCAAGCTTGGCTAATCCTATGATTGTTTCCTCCAAACCTGTCTGTTCCAAATGCTAGCTCCCTTTTCTTGAGGGCTACTTCCACCTCACTAATATCATGGTTGCATATTGAGCTAGCTGAATAAGAGAGTTGGCAGAATTCACCTAAC
Source organism: Pelusios castaneus (assembly GCA_007922175.1). Taxonomy (NCBI): domain Eukaryota; kingdom Metazoa; phylum Chordata; order Testudines; family Pelomedusidae; genus Pelusios; species Pelusios castaneus. Next base: position 3,081,175 of record ML685888.1, on the reverse strand, counting down.
ACTTTTCAATTAAAACAAAAAAGGAGTCCTGTGGCACTTTTAAAGACCAACAAGAGAGAGAGAGAGAGAGAATGAATATGTGTGTGTGTGTGGTGAAATAGACTAACACAGCTACCACATTGGAACTTTCCAGTCAAGATCCAACCGGACATTGAAGTCCATCAGACAAAAAATGGCAGCTTCACAGAGAGTTGTTTCAGATTTCTAAACTGGCATAACTCCCAGGGCTTTTTCCCCTTATGCATCAAACATTGTTACTGAGTTCACAGACACACAGGGAATTAAAACATTTGCCCTTTCTTGGGGGGGGGGGGGGGGGGGGCCGGGGGGGGAAATAAAAATGTAATTCTGCATTTCTTTCTCATTTCAGCCCACTGGCTCCACAGGAACTCCATGGCATCAGAGTCCATCGTGACAGATCTTCTCTTTCTTTGGAGCACACGTTCACACTTCAGAAAGCCTCAGGAGACATTCTTGCTGGGAACAGTTCAAGATCACTTAACTGAGCAGATAAAAGAACAAACCACGGAAACATAAACCCCTGGAAGTTTCACTCACTAATCAAAGTGCACCACAATACCAAAAATCTGGGGGTAGAAGAGTATGAAACAATATCAGCACTTTCTGAGTTTTAGACTATTAAATTCAAACTGCTTATCATCTCTCTAAATCCAATTGGTTTAATAGTGGATACATCTGGAAACTAGATGATGTTTTCAAATAAAGTAACTGATTGTGAGCAACCAACCACCATATGCAAGTGTTGGCCTATCAACATTCTATGTTATGTTACACATATACATTCCTACATGATCTTTTGCATATAGTGGCCACCTTAAAATATTTAATAACTGTTTTATTATCTAATACCTTCAATTCAGGAAAACACCCTGCTAAGGAAAGAACTTCAGCATGGTTCATCTGAGCACTTACAATTTATTAGTAGCTGTTTTGCCTGTACCAAAGCCATACATATGCTTATACCATACTGTATTCCATTGCCCTCTTCCCATAGAGTATTCATAGATACATGGACTCCCTCTCCTACATCTCCTCCAGAACTAAGTGCATGAAGCAAGTCAAGGGTTGCAAAAGTTCCTTTAAATTTCTTCTCAGTGAAGATTCCACCTTCCTATCAACTAGATAATTGCATTTAAAAAATTACTCTTTGAAGGATCCTCTGTTAGGAAAGAGAGAACTTTGCTTCAGTCTTCAGTAAAAATGTAGATGATGACCCTATATTCAACACAATTGATATTCACAACCAAGGGGAAGGAATGCAAGCCAAAATAGAGAATGAACAGTTTGAAGAACATTTAGGTAAGTTAAATGCATTCATGTCAGCAGGGCCTAATGAAATTCATCCCAGGGTACTTCAGGAACTAGCTGAAGTAATCACAGCCATTAGCAATTATTTCTGAGAATTTCTGGAGGCACAAGAGATCCCAGAGTCTGAGGAAGGACAAACATATTTCCTCTCTTTAAAAGGGGCAACCAGGAGGACCCAGGAAATTATAGACCAGTCAGACTAACTTCAATATCTGGAAAGATACTAGAATAAATTATTTAAAAATCCATTTGTAAGCACTTAGAGGATAATAAAGTTATAAGGAATAGTCAGCATGGATTTGTTAAGAACATATCATGCCAGCCCAACTTAATTTCCTTCTTTGATAAGAATTACTGACCTAGTGATTAAGGGGGGAGCAGAACACACAATCTACTTTGATTTTAGGATGGTTCTGTACACACTTCCACATAACATTCTCACAAGCAAAGTAGGGAAATGTGGTCTAGATGAAATTGCTATAAGGTGGGTACAAAACTAACTGAAAGACAACTCTCAAAGAGTTCCAAAGGGGTAGCCATGTTAGTCTAGTTCAGCAAAATAAGTTGCTGAGTTTGATTGTGGGGAAGAAATGGTTGAAATTTTAGTGGAATTCTTCTAGGGCCTCCTTTCCATGGGTCCAGAGTCTCAAAGAGTAGTTATCAATGAATGGTTTGCTATCAGACTGGTAGGACATATTTAGTGTGGTTCAGTGATCAGTCCCAGCTCTGGTGCTATTCAGTATTATTATTAATAACCTGGATAATGGAATAGAGCGTATGCTTACAAAATTTGCAGATGATACCAAGCTGGGAGGAACAAGTTACAAGCAGTTGGAGGACAGATTTAAAATTCAAAATGACAGCTTGAAGAATTTGTCTGAATTCAGTAAAAACAAGTGCGAAGTACTTCACTCAGGAAGGAAAAATCAAATGCACAACTACAAAATGGGGAATGACTATCTTGATGACAGTGCTGCTGAAAAGGATCTGAGAGTTATAGTAGAAGACAAACTGAATACGAGTCATCAGTATGATGAAATTGCAAAAAAGGCTAATCTAAGGATTCTAGGGTATTTGATAGAAATGTTGTGTGTAAGACACAGGAAGTAACTATCCTGCTCTATTCAGCACTGGGGAGGCCCTAGCTCCCCAGCTGCGTCCAATTCTGGGCACCACCAATTTAGGAAAGATCTGGACATAGTGGACCACTTAACTACAAAAAATGATAAAAGGTTTAGAAAACCTGACTTATGAGGAAAGGGTTTTGTTTTTTTTTAAAGGGCATGTTTAGTCTTGAGAACAGAAGACTGAGAGGGGTAGGGGGTCTGAGATCGGACTTTCAATATATTAGGGACTGTTATCAAAAGGATGCTGCTCAGTTGTTCTCCACGTCCACTGTAAGACAAGAAGTAATGGCCATAATCTACAGCAAGGGAAATTTAGGTTAGGTATTAGCAAAACACTTAAATAGCTATAATAGTAATTAAGCTCTGGAACTGGCTGCCAGAGGAGGTCGTAGAGTCCCAAACATTGGAAGCTTTTAAAAGCAAGTTGGACAAACACGTGTCAGGGATGATTCAGGTTTACTTGGTCCAACTACAATGCAATGGCTGGACTTGAAGATGTCTCAAGGTCCCTTCCTCTCCTAGACTTTTATAATCTCTGGAAGGGTATCCAGACTGGATTTGCTTTGAGATACATTCAAATGTGGTTTGTTTGCCTGCATATTGTTTTAAGATTTTGTAGGATATTACATTTCCCGGCACTGAGTGGAAAGAGTCCTTCAACCCAACAGAGACCTTAGACTCCTTTGGTTTATTCTTTTGTGCTTGTTTCCTCATCTGAAATGTACAATACAGAAGAATCCAGAGAACTGGATTGAACTCCTGGGTGAATGGTGAAGATCTGAAATCTGTGATGAAATGCCCCCACTTCTTTTCTGTACAAACCCACTTGGACTCAATGTCCAAAAGGGATATAGGTAAGGTGAAAAATTGCAATGACTCACCTCAAAATTATGTAGACAACTTTAGGACTTCCCTTTGGCTATAAGATTTGTCTTTTATTTGATGGGAAGCCCCATTTTCTGGGTTCCCCTTAAGAGGCTCTTTGTAATATATGAGGGGAGGGGATTGATCCCCTTGGGAATAAGCTCCTGTCTGACAGGCCGGGAGATCTCAGGCACGCAGTGAAGTAACTATAGTTTGATTTTAAGATGTCTTGCCACTGGTTGCCTACTGTTGCACTAGCAGGAAAACCCAAATGGCTCATGCACGTAGACAGGCATGATTAATGAAGTATCTGATAGAGCAACCAGATGTCGGGATTTAGTGTCCATCATTAATGGGCCACGGATCCTGCAGGTGCACTATATAAGGTTAATGACTTAAAATGTCCCTCTAAAGGACATTAACATTAACATGAACTTCAAGCCTTAATTTAACTATCAGGATACACAAAGTAACTAAGGAGAAAGCAGACCAGCTCTTATACCTTCATGGCTGTCATAGGAGGCTGATGCAGAGAGCACTGTAACTCTGAATGATGCGTATCACATTAATATTTCATGCTGCATGGGACTCATTCAGAGCATGAACATTCCCTATTCCCCTCTTTAATTGGTCCTGGGTTTAAAAAGTTACAGAACAGTCAAAGAGATTGATTGGTTTTAATTATGAAGCTCCAAAACCAGAAAGTCAGAACTAACTTGACAGATTGTCTAACCCCCAAGCTTGTCCAAGAAATTACTTACTGCTTAACAGGGCTTTTCATTGCTATTGTATAAAATATTAAACTAATTGCCATGGTAGTCAAAGTGTTTTGGAAGTAGGAAAAGGAAAACAGAAAGAGAATATGAGGAATTCCTATCCTCAGAAACTAAAAACAGTTTTCTGGACAGGAATTAAATCAGTAAAGAGTATCTGACCAGAAAATCCTTTCAAATTAGTTGGGACTTTCTAGTTGTTTGAGAATCTCACCATGCAGCTCTCCTAAGTAATATTTCACCCTCTGTCATTAAATATTAATTCTAAGGCAAAAAACAAGAGTTATGAGGTTCTAAAGTGAAATACTCAGTTTGGACATGACGAAGTGAAGGTTGTTTATGCAACCTTAACTACGCCCTCTTTTGCACGTGCTTTGCTAGTCATTGTTTTTTACACAATCAGATACTATTAATCAATAATACAAGGCATCATTATACCTTGAGTACACGCATATAGAACTTTATACATAATGTAAAAAAGAAAATATCAGAATTCTGAATGTTTGAAAAGAAATTATTTCAAAGGTTTATCTAGGTTATATTTTTATATTCCATTGTATTACAGAATACATCATTTTTCTTTAGAAAAGTGGCACACAATTCAGCAAAGACTTATACAGTGCTTAACTTTACACACTCCAAGTAGTCCCATAAACCTAAATGAGACTTTTTATATTATGTTAAGTTAAACACACGTGACTCTCCGCATGATCAGAGCCTAACATGTTAACATAGGTTCCCCCCCTTTTTTTTTTAATGAAAGACAAATCTTATTCATATTTCCATGTAAAAATTAATAGAAAATGAACTTATGGGGATTTAGTATGTAATTAATTCTTGAGACAGAAATTTATTCTTAATTGCATATAAATGTTCTGTTTTTTCAAAATCAATGGTATCATGTTTCCAAGTACTTTTAGCAATATGAAAATTCTTTGTTTCCCGTTTTCAGTGTTTGGTGTGAATGCATCCTTCCTATTCTACTTGTATTCTATACATACATTTTTAACACCATTTATACATGACAGTATAGAGTCCTGATGCTGCAAAGAGTTCTCCACCGCACAACATTCCCCATGCATGCATCGCTATTAACTTCAGTAAGCCAGTCATCTGCAGCTCATTGGAGAGCTGAGTCTACATTTCACCATTTGCATTTTATACATACAGTAAAGCTATTACAATGTAGGATTCAACCAGAACCGCCCAAATCCATCAGTCATTTCAGTAGCTTTAGTATACAGAGCAAATCTATCAAGACTATAATATAAGATATGGTCACACAAAAACCTCCTTAATTACATATATTTTGAATTTTAAAATGAATTTTAATATGTATGTTAAAATTGATGCCATTTAGAAGTTCCAGGCACCACTGGGGGGTGGTGGCCAGTAGGAAAGAGCTATAAAAAAAGCTATGTATCCATCTCCTAAAATTCACAACCATCAGCACCTGGATCACCTATTTTCCGTATACCATTCAGCAGACATTATTCTAAAATTATGTATGCTGATCCATCTCGAGACATTCCAAGGAATTCTAAAAAGCAGAAGCTGTTAGACAGCCCTTTTGCAGCCAAAATAGCTGACCAGGGAAAGGCTGCCCTACTGAGACTAGATGAAATAAATAAAAAAAATAAATCCCAAATGAAGCTAAACATGTGAATGTGAACTGGAAGATGAATAAATCTTAAAAAAAAAAAAAAAAAAAAACCCACTCAGAAGAGCACTTATAATGGCTAAAGGGCTAGTACTTCAACAGAAATCCAAAAAAATAACCAATAATTAATGACTGGAGCACAAACATTGTAAATTTGGCCACCATGAAAAGAATTGTATACAGTAACAGAAATATCCAAGAAAATTATCAGAAGTTTTCTTTAAAAGTTCTGATTCTACTAAATACCTGGGTATCTCTTCCCCCCCCCCTCCCTCTCTACCCACTTCCTTCTCTCCTGTTTTTTTCTGAATTTTGCTTCTATTAATCTTATTTTAATAATTTTCCTTTAACTAGTTGTATTTTTATTAACAGTCTGTTTCCTTGAAAACTTTGACAATATAAATCGATCGTTATTTTAACCATTCTTATTTACATAATCAAATGTTACACATATATCTGAAGTTAGGTAGCAAATGACAAATATTATAAGAAGTTTTATTATATAATATTTATTTTTTTTATATTTATATAATGTATTTATGTTTATATTTATTTATTATATTTATATAATGTATTTATATATTTATTATTATATTTATTTATTATATTTATATTATAAGTTTATATATAGCTTTTTAAAAAATTAACAGGAAAAATAAAATGCAATTATTAATATGCAATTTTCAACACTATTTGTCATAGCTCCTTGCTGGATTATGGAATTCTCCACATATATATAAAAGCAGCATACAATGGCATGATTCTGATATTCTATTATATTATACACAGAGACTCCTAAAGTACATGCAAAAGAGGGGACAGTTAATGTTGTCAGTTCTTTGTCATTTCCAGACTTTAGAGTACTTCATTTTGCAACCTTAATTGTCTTTTAATTTAGTTTTTGTATGAGATTTCCTAGGTCTTTTTAAAAAGAAAAAAAATTTAGAATTGTAAATTATATTCAAGCTATCAAACTCAGTGAACATAAATAATTCGTTTTCTACATGTTTTTGTGTTTAAAACTGCAAGAGAAAGCTACCTGTGAAACACATTACAAACACTAGTACATTACAAAAGGTGTGTTAAGACAATTTAAACCACCCCAAAAGCCATCCAACTGACTTACTTCTCATTCCTCAACTCTCTCCACAGGCATCCTTTAAAAATGGGCACAGACATGGTAGAGAAAAAGAAATTTTTCCTGTAAGGTAGTAAAGACTCAAAGATGATTGTGGCAGTTTACATGCCAATGCTCCTAGATTACAACCTTCCACTCTGCCTATTGTAACTGAACTGATTGTTCCATCCAAATTCCATGCCCCACTTGTTCAGTTACAACCATTCATTTACACCCTTTTCCTTGCTTCTTCCACTCCATCCTCCCCGGTGGCTCCATCTTCTTACATTTCTTATGGGTGCTCCCACACACGTGATGTTTTGTTCATGCTTATGCCACTCATTCCCCAGTTTTCCCCCTCAAAGGCATCTCCTATTCTCTCTCAGACACCAGATCTTTCGCCCATTCCTACATGGACAAAGGCTACTGTGCAACATCCCAGTGTTAAACACCTACGCTCTCTGCTATCCAGTGAGCTATAAACACCCTACCCTGACTCGCAGGCTCCCCGCACAATATAGAGAGAAAGTTATCTGCCTAAGAAAGGAATCCCATACACAGCAACTTGAAGGAAGAAGAAACAAGCCCATCCTGAGTTGAAACAACTGCTATAGTGCAGATCAGTTGCTCCCAATTGCTACCTTTTAAAGCACACAGAAACAGCACTATTGAACTGCAGAAGGAGGACCAAAACAGGAACCCTTCAGAGGCTCCCACATCACTTGTCCCATCACAGCAATTCAGACAGTGTACGCATCAGACTCAGAACTCTGGTCACACAAGCCACAGAGAAAAGGTAAATTAAATAACCCCCCAAAACACAGTGAATGGTCATATGATCATACAGGAAAGAATCGGCTGAGCAGCCGCAGGAAAAGGAAGCAGTGGAGGAGGGGAAAAGAGCATAAAACAGTTCTACACACACCAAATGCACACAAATGCTACAATGCTCTTTCACAGGCACAACATGGCGACAGACTGCAACCAACAGACATTCCCCCAGAAGTTATCTTGAACCAAATTCCAGAATAGATCCTGAATGTTCTACAATTGAGGACAGCCAGAGCTCTCTGGCTATGTCTACACTAGAAAAAGTTAGGCTGACTTTGTTAAGTTGACTTAATAAGGTCAACTTTAAGTCGACTTAAAGTGGACTAAGTTGACCTAACTTTAGTCGACTTAGTCCACTTTGTTAAGTCGACCTAACCACCCCTAAGTCGACTTAATAAAGTCGACTTAAGGGTTACTCCATGTGCACAACATCCTTAAGTCAACTTAAGGAGTCGACTTAAGGCTTAAGTCGACCTAATGGGTAGTTCTTAAGTTGACTTCAGCTTTCATTAAGTCGATTTAAGGATTTTCTTAAGTTGACTTAATGAAAGTCTGGTGTAGACAGGGAATAATTTAGGTCAACTTAAGGGTCCTTAAATCGACCTAAATTGCTAGTGTAGACATACCCTCTGTGTCTACAACCTGAAGTTAATGAATGCTAAGTATCCCTGAAACTCATTCAGCTATTAAAAGAAGCCATCATCTATTGTAGAAGCCAAAAGTGGGCAGTTTTGCCCTTTGGTTTGATAGCTTGGACCAAAAATGTGGTATTAAAAAAATATAGCAACAACCCCGTCAAAAATATATTCGGCAATGAACAGCTTCAACTACTGTGTCTCAAAGACTAAGGAGCCCATACAACAATTCTGCTCAGTAAAGGAACAGAGCACATCTCCTTTCCCATCCTTCATTCTACCACCATGGTGCTACATTGTGCTCCTCATTAGAGAGTGACTGTGTTGCACAAATCAGCAGGTATAACATGAGAGTAGGCAAGAGGAAAAAAAAAAAAAAATCACACCTGCACTAGGGCACAGGCCTTAAATGATAGATATGGCCCATGTGACCAATAACACATCAAAGATACAGTGGGCTAGGCCATCCAGGCTTCAAATGTAAAAACCTTGGAGAACAGATCACAGCTCAGACTAGAGAACCTGATCTAGCCATGCCAAAGACTACTCTGTATCTGACAGGCATTCTCAAACAAGGTGCAAGGTTATTATGGGGGGGTTGCAAGCTGGCAGCCCCCACAGAACCCTACAGGGATAGGTGGCTGGAGGGCAGTGCTGCTTCCCAAGTGCTCTGCAGGCAACACTGCCCCCAACAGCAGTACAAAAGTAAGGGTGGCATGGCATAGGGGCAGGAGGTCACCACTGCCTGAAATATTTTCACAGGGGATCTCAGAAAAAAAATTTGAGAACCCTTGCAGCACATCGGGAATCACAAGTTCTTTGCAAAAAGGCATTCACACCACTCAGTCACCAGACCCACTGCTTGGTTCTACTGAGGATTGGTATCTACCCTCACCCTTCCAGCCATCTCTCTCAAAGTCTGGCTGTGATAAATCACCTCCCATTCCCCAAACTGAGCTTCCCCCTGCCTCACATGCTTCAAGGCAAACCCACCACCCCATTCCTTAATCCTAAACTTCCCCTTAGTTCTATCCTGTCATCTACCCTGTGCCCTCACTCCATTTTCACCAACCACTGCCCCAGCCCACAAAGTCTTTTACCCTCTCAAATCTGACCCAAAAGGATGACAGATTCACCAAGTTACAGCTCTCCAAAAAGAGACCATATACTGAAAACTATTAGGCAGCCTTAACTAGAGACAGCACTACACACCCACCTACAGTGAGTATTTACATACAAAATAACTAATTTAAAAGAAAGTTAGATGGGGTTGCTACTGCTGCCCTAATAATAATGTGGCAATACTCATGTTAATCCACACAAGCAGATGAAACATAATGGAAGAATTAATACAAACCTTTTGGACACATTCCTTATGAAGGTGGCATCAAAAGAGTATCCCTGAGCCCCAGCACACCATTCTAATACAAAGTCATTTATTACCTTCACTCTTTTTTAAAAAATTTTGAACATGTGTATTTACCTGTAGTTTTTGTTCATCCTCATCACCATGCAGGCCTGACAGACGGTGCTCTGTCTCGTTCAGCCAGTTCAACAGACTGTCATGTTCTCTCTTATATTGTGAAAACACAGGAGAGAACCCTGATACCTGCCTCCTTTGAAAAGACTTCAGTTCCTATAACCAAAGAGGCATGGGGGATACACAGTGTGAGAAAAATAAACTGGGGGTAGATTTTACATATTTTAGATGAAACTCAGAAATTCTGTTTAGTAGGATGAGGGGATTAATTAATTACAGCCTGTTCTAATTAACAGAATGGCTCAAGGAGAGATTTAAAACGTCAGAAAAATCAAAATCGCAGAAAACCAAAGCTAAAATTTTGAGGAACATTTTTTAATTTGGTATCACTGAAATTCAGCCATTTTTCTATATGTACACTAAATATACTGAGGCTTTCATCCTCTAACCCTAAAGCATGCTATCAAGTGGTCATAATTAGATTTCAATCAGGCCACCAGAAGCCCACCAGGTGCACTGCATCGGAAGTCAGTCCTGTTAAAACTCTGAAATCATACCTTTACGTTGTTGTGCCTTGTCTGTAGAAGCAAGAGCTGCAAGCGGATCTTCTCCCTCTTGTTGTCCTCCATGGGCTGTTGTAACAGTTGCTCTCCTCTCTGTAAAACTTCCTCAATCTGGGCTCTCTCGTCATCCAACTAGAATTATACAAGCCTATGGTCATTTACAGAAAGCCCATTTGTGATCTGCAAAATGGATTTGTTGACTGCCTAATTAGTAACAATATTAACACTTCAGTGCTGTTAAGCATCCCACTGTCACCCAAAATAATCCAACACTAAAGGACATATAAAGCCATTGTTAAAATAGATTGTAACAGGCTGGAGTGTTCTCACTACACTGGTCAAAGAGGAGACTAAATTGGCGTCTCCAAACTTTTCCACCTGAGGGTCGAATCTGCTTTTACTTAATTAGTAGTGGGCCAAACTATTAAAAAAATAACTCCATCAACAAACGACAAAGGCTATTTGATGTTGTTAAATACTTTTTGCTCTATAGAAGTCATATATCGCCATAAAATATGAACAATCGCGACTTACTGTTTTTGAACTACTTGCAACGGTTAGTGTGAGGAATGGAACTGGCACTTTCCTGATAAAATCAAGTCCAACTGGGGCTCAAACTATATGCTGCCTCTCACTAAACGTGATTTTAAATGTTCATCAGACAAAAATGCCCTGTAGTTAGACTTCACAAATTTCATCCTGGAAAATGTTTTTTCACAGATGTAAATTGTAGCAGACACTGAAATAAAACCATGAGCGAAGCTTCTCATATGGGGAAAGTGTTCCTCTGGCAAACATTTATATAAGTTTATCAAATTTCCTTCTTTGAATTTGTCTTTAAATGCATCATTACACTGCAAATCAATTACTTCCATCTAAAGTTCTTGTTGCAGTTCCTTGCAGTCACAGTCAAATGGGTTTTGGAACAATCTTATTTCCCTGCTACACACATCGAAGTCACTGAAATGGTCCTAGCACTGTAATTTTAAATCTCGAATTATTTCCAGAGCAAAATCAGTCAGAAATGGTGATTCAGTTTCAAGTTTAAGATTTTCACAGCATAGAAAATGAACGAAACAGGTTTTTTTCAATCTAAGTTTCAAAAAGCGCTATTTTTTGCCTGAAAGACTTAACTTGTGCATACACATCACATATAAGGCCACTTTTTCCTTGCATTGAAATCATTTATATGCTTGGTTAAACCAGCAAAAAAAGCCAATTTCCACAGCCATTCGTTGTTGAGGAGTGCAGCAAGAGGTCTTTTTTTTTTTTCCCATTTAAAAAGATTTGTATTTTTTGGAGCTCAAAAAATTCTGATAGTACCTTGCCACAGCTAAGCCATTGAACTGCAGTATGATAAGGCAAATCATTCGATTCAGATTCAATCTCGGCTAGAACACGCAAAATTGGCGAAGCTTAAGACCACGTGATTGAATAAAATTAACTGGAGAAACTACTGGGTCCATAACACATGACAAATCCAAAGACTTTCCGCAAAGTGCTTGCTGATGAATAATGCAGTGTAAAGCCATAGGCCTCGAACAGCCCACCCTTTCACTTGCCCTGTAGAATCGTCCAACTAATCCTATCATAGTACCACACACATTCCTGCCACCATCTGCTGTCACACAATTCAACTACTTCCACTGAAGATTGTATTCAGCAACTGTCTTCCCAACTTCTTTGAAAATATCCTCACCCAACTCGTTCCGTACATGCTGTGAACACATGCTAATTCTTCTGTTATTTCAAAGTCACTATTCGCTCCATGAATAAACAACAAGAGTTGCGAGGTATCAGTAACATCTGTTGACTCATCAAGTGCTAACAAAAAGAACTCAAACTCGGACGCTTTTTCACGTAGCTGTGAAATAATATTACTATCGATAGCCTTGATTCTGCGAGCCACTGTGGTGGCAGAAAGGCGAATTGTTTTTATAAGCTCTAACTTTTCTGGACACATTTCTTGAACCACTTCCGTGAGGCGGGATTTAATTATTTCACCATCCATGAATAGTTTCCCTGCCTTAGCAAGTACGCTTCCCACTCAAAAACTAGCTCATGTTGCAGCCTTGTTTTCTTCTTTGTGAAAATATTTTGTTGTGATGAAAGAGAGCATTTTCATTCATTCCAGTTTAACAACAGGAAGCTTTCCTGAATATTTTGCATATTTTGATACATGTTTACTCTTGTGACGTCTTCGAATGTTATATTCTTTCAGCACTGCTATCGTCTCATTACAAATAAGACACAGTGCTTTGCCACTAGATTCAATTACAAAATAATCTAAACTTCACTGCTCTTAGAATACCTAACACTCAAAATCAATTTTTTGCTTTCGTACCGAATTAAATATTAATGCCAAATTAAATGCAAAATTAAATTTTGATGTCAAAACAAGGATGTAGTCAAAACGCGGTGTTGTGTTGTTTTGAATGTAAAAAGAAGACAGCGTGTGCTTGGACCTGCACCGAACAATATCCACCACATGTGCAGAAGCAATCTCTCTCGAGGCACAGCATGCGTCTGGTGATGACTGTACAGGGTGCATACCAAACTCGGTCACACAAATTACGCAGAATTTACAATTAAAATTATAGTAACTTTACTAATGCAGATATAATTATTATACTAATGTTTTATATGTTGATATACTGGAGCTGAGAAACAGCATTTTTTCTTAGATTTTATCAAACTTGTTTGCAGGCCAGATGACATTGCTTTTTGGGCTGTATACAGCCCACGGGCCATAGTTTGGAGAGCCCTGAATCAGACAGAAAGCACTGCTTATCCATGCCAGTGAGAGAAGGAAGAGGAGGTATTCTACTTAACCCCTCATTCTCCACCAACTCCCCCTACTTTAACCCTGACTTAAAGTGGCTTTTAGAAAAATTCTGTTATTACATGATCATTAAGATATCAAAATTTCCTGTTCACAGAGATCAGTAAAAATACACTGCTGAATTCAAGAAACAAAGAAGAGTCGATCAATCTATTTAGTTTATCCACTGCTCACAAACCTTTTCATCTTCATCACTCGATTCCATGTGCTTTTCCACAACTTTTAACATGTTTTGTAAATCACTCTCAAACTTGTCCAGTTCTGCAGATGCCACTGCAAGTTCCTGGGGTTCTGGCTGGAGAGGAACTTTATAATGCAAGGGTTCCTGACCAACAAGTATCTGTAGCATAAAAGCAAAATAAATATCACACAAACAAAACCTGCAAATATTCAAGTAACTCATGTAAACATGACTCTTGGTTAATTATATGCATGCATAGCTGCGGCATCAGGCCATAAAACTATATATTGAACTCTTCGTTTTCAGAAAAGAAAGCTAACCCTTTCTCTTCCCTTCTTGCCCAAATAAACAGTATTGCTCACCCCAGGATTCGAAAATACTGAGTGAGATTTCCTCAAAAAAATCAAGAGATTTTAAAAATAATTAATTTGAAGTCTTTTAATTTGCCTTTTAATATTTGAACTTTTTAAAGTTCATAATTTCAAGCTATTCCCCACAACTACAAAGGAAAGAAATTTAGCTCTCATTATAAAGGAAAGTGAGATTCTCATGTAATACACGACTGCAGCAGTAACAGGCTTTTAAGAAAAAATACGAAATGTAATGATGTTGCAGGAGTTGCCTTGCTACAGTAACTAGACATAACTAGGAAGAACCCTGGTTCGTACAAAAGATTTTCTGCCAATGTGTTTTAATCTGTAGGTCTCCGATTAGGCTAGTCCTGTGGCCTGTCTCTAACAGAAACTGACAATCATGCCAAGATATTGATTTGTCTTATGGTCTACATATATGACTACTGAATAATAGAATGATCCCATTATACTCTTTCATCTGTGACCCAATTCAGGGTTCATATGGTGCTGATCTGGTGTCAATGGATACTTACTGATTCCATTCATTTTAGTTTATAGAGATTTACATAGATAAAAAGTATCTTTGTATATTAAAATGAAGCTGTCCCTACAAAGCTGCTTATTTAAATGTTTTTGGAATATAAATTAACTTCCTGGTATTGTCACTTTTTCTTGCTCACCTTGGCATTTTTGATATGCTGTGATACTTTCTCAAAGTTCCGGTTCAGTTCAGCCAGCTTAGGTTCTACAAGTTCTCGGCATGACACGCCACGACTGTTCATTAAGAAAATGGCTTCGTCACGCACATTACACACTCGGAGGCTCACATCATCCAATTCTGATGTTAAACGCTGAGAAGCAAAAGCAGCAGAAAGTTATTGCAGTGCAAAGAAACATCCACCAGAAAAGCTAGTTCAATCTCACATGGAATCAAAAAGTGCTATCATTTTATAACTCCCTGCTTTAAAAGATTACGTTTGCACCTTCACTGTTTCTTCCTTTTTGCTCGCTGGCTTTTTCTCACTCTCATCCAGCAGGGCTTCAGCTTGATAGAGCCAAGTACTTATGTGGGCAACATTCTCATCAAAGATCTCCAGCTGACTCTGATGATTCTAGAAGAGGAAGCAAAAAATATATATCCAAGTAAGAAACACAAAAATATTTTAAAATGTCCCAGGTAAGGAAAACCTAATGGAATATAAAAATGCTACAAACACTTTAGGAAGAAAAACAGTGAACATTTTATAGCACTCTTCATCTTCAATTAACTTTATAAACATTAACCAGTGAATCCACGCTCTTACCACATGCTTCTGTTTTGCAGGCAAAGAAATTGACAAAATATAAGTAAGGGATTTTGCACAGAGGCCACACAAGTCTGTGACAGAAACAGGATTAGAATTCAAGAATTTCTGTTTTACAACATGATGATTTCATCACTAATCCTCCAGGACTTTGAAAAAGAGGTACATTTTCCCTTTTTAAAGGAATATTTTTCTCCACCTGTACCCATGAAAGAAACAAACAAAAAGGGAAAGTGACTAACTTTTCAGGACTATACCAGGTGTGCTATCAGATGATTCACAAAGTAAACACATGATGAAAACTGAATATTTCCTCTAGTCTCCATCAATTATAGTAATCTTAGATGTTACATGCAACAATGTTAGGCAAAAACAATTCAGACTCATTGATTTTCACCATTTCAAGTGAAGAAATACCTTTTCATGCTTAGCTTTCAGTGTAGGATGTGGTTTTGATGCCATTTATACAATTCCTGTACCTTGATTCATTACATCCCATAGACATTTCTTACTTTACAGAGAAATAACCATGTGATGAATGTACCAGTCCAGCTCTGATTGGCTCACATATTCATCTCCTCACTTCCTCTGGATGATGCTCCAAAATTCCATTGCAGAAACACAGGATAGTTATTTTTAAGGAATGGGCTTATTTACCAGTAGGAAAGAAGGAGTGAAGAGAAAGGAGACAGATGAAGAAAAATTAAGGTGGAAACAGACCAAAAGGGATTCCTTTGTAAACACAGGAATTTAGGTATCAGCAGTTTCATAGTCCATATGATTTATTTGTATTTCTTTTTTCATTCAAAATATTAATATTAGTATTAATATTAGTAACAACTTACGGGTGCTTTCTGTTCATTTAGTAGCAAGTAGGGCCTGCGCTTTGGTCTCTGTTTACTCAGCCCAAGATATAGATATTGGGTTCAGTTCAGGAAAGCATCTCTATTTAGGCCAGCACTTTACCATATGATTAAAGTTCGGTGTGTATTTAAGAGCTGTCCTTAAGAAGGTTCCTAAGTGCATTCCTGAACTGGAAACGTATCAATATATTACACTATCATCATCTAACCCACCAGGAGCCGCAGCTGCACACACAGGGTGTGGGAAAGGGAGCCTCTTGTATTGCTCAACCAGGATTCTTCAAAGCTTATTAAGGAACAGCAATGGCAGACTCCATAGGACAATTAGTTAATCTTTTCTTGCTTCTTTTCTTTACAATGCAACAATCCTAATCAAAGATTTTATAGCACCTTACTTAAACAAGGTTACATGGAATGAAACACCACCCCAGGCAGTCATCAAATGAATGATTCATTAACTATGTTGCTATTTATTTGTATTATGATAACACAGAGAGGGCCCCAATCAGTATTGGGACCACATTGTGCCGAGTGCTGTAGAAAAGCATAGTAAGAGAAAGTCTCTGCCCCAGAAGGCTTGCAGATTAATCTGAGAAGGTCACAAACGAGTGTGATTACAATGAAGGACAAAAAAGGGATGAGGGAAGGAAGTACTGGATAACCTTCTTGAAAGTACCAAAACTGGTTGGCTTGGGGAGAGGGAGAGGAATATTCTGCAGTATAAGGAGTTAGAATAAGCTGAAAAATGAAAGAACAAGGTTGGCATCACTGGTCAACCAGAGTTGGCAGGGAGGTGTCACAATAAGGGACTAAAGAAGACAAGTAAGGCGGGACAGAGCTATGGAAAACCATGAAAGTAAAAACAAGAAGCTAAAACTTAATGTGGCAAAATACAGGATACCAGTGTAGGGTTTCAAAGGGAAAGTTATGAGATCAGAGCGAAAAAGCAAAGCTGGTGATGCCGACAGGTACATTATGAATGAGATTGGTGTGGAGTGGCACGTGTGCTCAGGCAACTGGCAGGAAAGAAGTTGCAGTAAGTCAGACTGAAGAAGATGAGGGCCTAGACAAGAACTTTACTAGTGCAGTGAGAAAAAAAAATGGTTGAACGTCAAAATAAAAATATATCACTGTTTTTACTTACTATAGCTAAGCATTTCATTGCCAATTTAGTAGTTAAAAATGACAACTTGTCTGTCTGCCTAAGGAATTTATATAGCTGCATCACTGTATTAAGTAGCACTAGCAAACCTGCATTCCATTCCCAAAGACCATGTGGAGGCCAATATCTGTCCCTGAGTCAGAAACACACACCACCTCAGACAATTTCCCAGTCCCCTCATTCCATGTATCTTCTCTCTCAGTCTACACAGCAAGTAGCAGGTCTGCTACAAATCTATCACCCACTTTCTTTAAGTGAATGATAGAGTGGAGTCCTCCAGTCAAAGTAGAAAGTAAGAAAACTCTCCCAACTGCAAATGCTTCCTGGGGGAAAATACACACAAAATATTTTATTCACAAACACAACTTACCAACAAGGTGTTGCACCAGTCTTCTGTCCACGTCCGAACTCGACTCCAGCCAGCATTAAGAACACAGAGCTTCTCCTCCAGTGAAGTCTCACTGCCTTCCACCAAGGACTGGAGTGCTGCACTGCTTTCTGTGATGGTGTTCAGATCAGCTTTCCTCCTTTCTAGCTCTCTCAACACATTCTAAAACAAGAGAAACATTTAATAGCACATCACCACTTTTTGTAGATCACAAAAGCAAGGAGACAATTAGTCTGGGGTTTTGTTTATTTTTAATGCTTTATCACTTTTCACCAGAGAAAGGGCGTTCACGCTGGATGTAAACCATGTCATTTTTTCCCATCTACGTGCATTCATTCATTCATTCATTCATTCATTCATTCATTCATTCAAACAAACAAAAAAAACAAATAAACCACAAGACTCTCTTGCTTCAAAAAGTGTTAATTAAGATTCATTATTCGAGTACTGCCTTAGCAGATAGTTCATTTATGGCACACATTGAAAACCAATACATTACAAATACAGGTGTGATTTCAGGAACAGTCCTTTTCACACCATAAAACCTCACATAAAGATTGAGATTTTCAAAAAAACACTGATTATTAGCCTAACTCTGCTCCTACTGACATGACTATTTTACTGTTGATTTTAGTGGGAGCTGAGTTAGATCAACGCTGAATGCTTCTGAAAAATCTCTTCCTCCTTATCCAAAATCCTATGATCATTTTTGACACGTTGTTATATCACTGCAATGGTTCTAGAGCACATGCACAACAGAGAGAATTATTTCAATTATGCATTTGTGTCTTCCTTAAATTTAAAAGTCTTTGACCTTGGTTTTCTACCACGGTGCGTGTTTAAATACATTATAGTGTTATACAAAAGTTTTATAAACCAGAGGTGAAGGGAGTTTCCCACAAAATCATGTTTTGCTACTCTCATATTTGTAAGTAGAATTTCAATAATACATTTTATCACCTGAAAAATAAATCAGTGCATACCATGCAGGAAAGAAAATATCTAGTTCAGCTCCTCATCACTAATGTACTCTGGGTGGTAATTTACAAAGCTCCCTTATTTAAGAGAATGACAGAAACGTATGGCTGGACAACATATCAAGAAGTCACCAAGTCCAACTCCCTGCACTGAGGCAGGACCAATTAAACCTAGATCACTGACAGGTGCTGTCCATCCTATCCTCAGGCCATGCTTACAAGGACTGTGGCAAATTCGTCACCATCAGATTGATCTTTTCAGTTCGACTTTTGATCTTTTCAGATCATCAGTTAGGATCCACTAAACTGATTTGGAAATCAGCTTAATAAAACCACCCACTCAAGTGGCAGAGCGCTGCATTGAGAGGAACGCATCTCTCATTGACACAGCACAGTAAAGATGCTGCGCTGAAGGGGAGCTAGGAAGTTGCACAAGCTATGACAGGAGTTACCCAAGCTACTCTGTGTAGCTTACATCAAATTTCACCAGAAGTATAGACCTGGCCTTAAACACCTCCAATGATGGGAATTCCACAGCCTCCCTTGGAAAATAATCCAGCACTTAACTACACTTACATTTAGAAAGTTTTTCCTAGTATTGGACCTAAATCTCCCTTGCTTCAGATAGAGCCAATTACTTTATCTCCTACCTTCAATGCACATTGAGAACAAGTGATCACAATTCTGTTTATAACATCCCTTACAATATTTGGAGACTGATAACAAGTCCGTTCCCCCAATCCCCCCAAGTCTTCTTTTCTCAAAACTAAACATGCTTAGTTTTGAAACCTTTCCTCATACGTCAGGGTTTTCTAACCTTCTCCTGATTTGTTGCTCTCCTCTCGACTCTCTTCAATTTGTTCAGATTTTTCCTAAAGTGTGGTGTCCACTGGACTCACAACTCCACATAGTGCTTCACCAGTGCTGTGTGGAGTGGGACAATTACTTCCCATGTCTTACATACAATACTCCTGTTAGTATAACCCAGAATGATCGGCCTTCACAACAGTATCACATTGTTGGCTCATCTTCAATACGTGATCACCTGTAACACCCAGATCCTTTTCAGCAATACTATTGCCTACCCAGTTATTCCCCATGCTGTATCTGTGCATTTGATTTTTCCTTCCAAGTACTTGGCATAACTTTATCAAAGTTCATCTTGTTGATTTCAGGTGAACTCTCAAATTTGTCAAGGTTCTCTTGAATGCTAATCTTGCCCTCAAGCGTGTGTAACCTGTTCCACCTGCTACCATCTGCAAATTTTAAAAGATACTCTCCTCTACATTATCAAGTTATTAATAGGACAATCTCAGACTGACCCCCAGGGGATCCCACTTGATATGCCCTTCCAGTTTGACAGTGAGTCACTGGTGATTATTCTTTGAATACCAGTTTTGTACTAATATGATCTAATTTCATCTAGACCATATTTCCCTAGTTCGCTTATGAGAATGTCAAGTAGGGCAGTTATAAAAGCAGGGTCAGATTTCCAGACAGGCACAGTAGGCATCTGCCTGGGATGCCAGCATTCTAGAGGTACCTAAACAGTGGCAGATTACTGCACAATGGGACCCTGCCTGAGGCCCCAGCCAATTTGGGGACCTTGTCTAAGCACCAAAATTCTGGCCCTGTCTCCTGCTCCTCCTCCTCTCCCCCAGGGCCTTGTCCCTCCTCTTCCCCAAGGCCCCACTCCCCTATGCAGGTCAGATGCAGAGCCTGGGATGAGTATATTCCCTCTGCCTGGAGCAGGCCTAGCTAGTCACCCCTCCCACATGTGAAGCTGGTCCAGCCAGCCCTCACCACTCCATGTATGTGGAAAACGTGAAAGTTAGCTGTAGGCAGCAGCAGGAGGTGGGGGCGGGGAGGAAGAAGGGGGGAAAGAGAGGAAGATGCTATGTCTAGGGGTGTGTAAGGTATAAATTCGACCTTGGTCAAGAGCCTTACTAAAATCGAGATATCTCACGTCTACTGTTCCCCCACATCCACTAGGCCAGTAGCACTCTCAAAGAAGGAAATTAGGTTGGTTTGGGCATGATTTGTCTTGAGAAATCCATTGCTGACTATTTTTATAAACCCATTATCCTCCAGGTGCATTTATATATATATTTTCTCACAAACATAGTAGTGCTTTAGGCCACTCAGACTTCCTTCAGTCCATTATGTGAATAATTATATATTGATTAACCTCAATGTTCTCTAACTACAGCAACATGTAATGAAACACAAATAAGCAATTAAATTTAAAAAATGTGTTGAGTTAATGGAAAACCTGACTGCTGAATAACTCCTACATCGGGCATAACGTGACTGTATCCTTGCTGATGCAATTCAGCAGTGTGTGAACAACTCAGAGAACCTAAGACAAGTGTACAAATAAAGCTCCATGCATCAGTGAGAGACTATAAGCCCTTTAATTTAGAATGAACTGAACATGTCAGAAATTTTTCCCACTTTGAGGAAAAATTCAATTTATCATTGAAAAATCAAAACCGAAACTTTTCTGCCAAATTCTAAAATTCTTCAGATTTTCCAACAAAAAGTTAAAATTCTCCACAGAAAGCAGACAAAAACCCTTTTCCAACAAAATCCAGTTTTCCATCAGTAACAGCTTAGATGAAAAATGTCTGAGCAGCCCTTATACTAGAACAGCAATAGTCACTGTGTGCACTGACTAACATCGTATTTATTAAGGATTAAGAACTAGGTATGAGACATTATGAGATAGGAGACATCTATTAAAGAGCTAATCTTCAATCTTTAACATTGTACTAGCATTTATGCGGAATAAATAGCTCAGAGTTTAAGGTATTTGTGATCTGATTCCACAAGATGTTATGTATGCTCAACTCCAGTAAGAACTCAGCACTTAACAGGCTTGGGAACAAATGGGGAGGGGAAGACTCCAAATTCCCAATTATACCACAGCGTTAATGTAATAAAAATAACAAATAATCTAGGAGTTATATAACTTACTTACTTTAGCCCAGGCAATTTCTGTATCCAGATCTGCAAGCAAACTCTCTGAAGTGGACTTCTGTACTAACTCAGCCTCAGTAATTGCCAGCCATTCTGACAAAGAAGCAGTCTCCTTCTTTATTTGGCATGCCAGCTGCGATGCACGTTCCAGGTCTTGTTTCCCTTCAGTCACCTAAAGAAAGAAGTCAGCAGTCAGTTAAACTCACTTTAACATGTAAAAATCATGGTACTGTAATACTATCTTGTATTTCGAAGTGCCCTGAAAAAGAATATTAAGTTGTTTACAACTGTTACATCTTAATTATAAAGAACAAAATAACCAATTTCCTCCCACTGACTGATCAAGACTTTAAATTACACAATACAACGGAATAAAGAAATGGACATGCCACTTCTCTACAGATACCAACTGCCAAATTTAACCACTGTCTACATGATGCGACTCCTTCTGAATTAGCTATGACAGTTCCAAGGAACTAATAAAAGCATTCAAAAGTTTTTGGTATTTCACTCAGCAGACATCAGTCAGAATAAACTGAGGGAGCAAATTTGTTGATTAAGGTAGTGCAATGTTTCATAGTTAGTTTTCAGAGTGGAATCACACTTTAACATGAGGGAGAGAAACAGAGAGGTCATCTTTTCAAAATACCAGCCAGATAGCATGGATTTCCCAACCAGTACGATTTTGGACAAAATCAAAAGTACGGTAATTGTTCATGTATTTATTTCAAAGAAGCTGAAGACAGTCCTAAGGACCAGCTAGTGATAACACCAGAATACATTAACCAGTCAAAAATTGTTATATATCCTGCTATAAAACAGACATGGCATATATTAAATAGATGAGATTTTCCCCGCTCTCCCATTTTTAGTGGAGAAATGTTTGTTATTTAGATCCAAGTGGAGGAAGATGAAGGTAGTACTAGTACAAAAACCATTAGATTAAAACATTAAAAAATTAGATTAAAAGAGTGTGATATTACATAACCAACCATCCTCAGCAACCCACGGTAAGTCCAGACTGGAACACTAGTATGCAATTTACACTGCCAAAAACGTTATTAGAAACCTCAACAAAAATTTATCTTAATGTAGTATTTGTATTTCGCATTCCTTTTGTATTATTCCAAACAATACATCCTCAGAAGCATTGTAAACAAAAATACCCAGGCTGTACTTTTAAATCTTTTTACTAATTGGCTTTGGAATGCCGGAGACAACTCTGCACTTCTGATAGGCTGTCACTGATTTCTTACCAAGGCGTATAACAAGTCGTTACTGCACAGATCTCAGCGGTATCTTTATTTGTCTGAATAGCTTCCACCTCAGAACAATAAAATATTCCAGGAAGCATATGTGACGATGTGTGAGAGACGTAATTGGCCATATATCATAACCTCAGCCTAAGAACGCTCAGTTGTCAAAAATCTACTCCCTTTTTAGGTTTTATGTCTTAGCTGAAGTAGAAGAAAACACATTGTCTATTCTTTTCTTTTTTAGGGTTTGTCTAAAGACTTTTGTTTTCTTTAGTCTTGGCACGTACATCATTCCATAACTGAAGCAAAATCTGAATCAATATCGAATGCAGTTCTTAATGTCACTAACATGATTAGTTTGCCATACTCTTGTAGCAGTGTTGGTCCCAGGATATTAGAAAAACAAGGTGGGTGAAGTAATATCTTTTGTTAGACCAACTTCTGTTGGTAATTGTTACGGGGTAGGCTTACCTCGCACTGGAAAGACCAGCCAAACCCTGTGGGTGGCGGAAGCCCCACCCCTTAAGCCCTGTTGGGCATGCTCAGACTGCTGCCCTAGTACAAATAAGGGCAGCCAAGCTCAGTCAGGGCTGGCCGGCTTGAAGGAAGGACGCCTCTGGAGGCTCCTGAGGAGTAGCCACACCAGCTCCTGTGGGAGAGCAGGGCAAGCCAGGGAACCTGGGAGGACCGCAGCTATTACCTGCAAGCGGCCAGGAGGCAGATATGCGGGTAGCACACACCACCCTGAGAACCCCAGAACCCCAAGGAGGAGCTACTGGAGCCAGCCACAGGAAGGGACAACCAGGAACTCCATGGGCGAGCTGCATCGAGGAGCCAGGTAGGACGTAGCCCAGGGGGCCTGGACACGGGTGGTCTGCATTACAAGCCAGTGTGTTGCAGGTCGGATTCCCACCAAACCCCCAGCACCAATAGGGCCCTGGGCTGGGGCTCAGTGGAGCGGGAGGGCCTGAGCCCCCCTACCCAGGGGGACCTCCCCCTGGGGCAGTTGCCCTTATATTTGACTTTGTATTGACTCTGTGGCCACTAGGCCAGACTGCCCTGAGCTGTAAGGGCTGCATATTGATTGGCTGAGGACTGCCCTCCTGATCTACAACCCCGAGTTTTCCCCACCCAGGGGTGCCAAGCACGGCTTCCCACGCAAGAGTAACGAACAGATGACTGGTATCTGGGGAAGGGACACAATTTAGCAGTTCACTCCCCAGCAGCTTGAGTCACATCCCCCACATGCACACACACACCCCACTTTAATCTCAATAGCACCACCCTGCAGCTTTGAACTGCAGAGAGAGAGATGCTGCTTTAGCTCCAATTCTCAGCTGTTGTTTCTTCTCTCCCTGTGCCAGGCCACAGCTTCCAACACACCAGCTCCAGCAGCTGCTGTCCAGGAAAGGGGCTGGATCACACCATGTGACCTAGTGGAGGAGCCAGAAAACCCTGACAAAAATCTGAGATCCTATGACCCCTGGTATCACCTTTGCTGACGGACAAGCTATCAAAAGACAGAGCTGAAGGTGCAGTTCAAAAGTTTCTCTCTCACCAACAGAAGTTGGTCCAGTAAAAAATATTGCCTCACCCACACCTTGTCTCTCTTCTAACACTACTTCCATTTCCTATTTTTCATTTCACTCCCATTCAAAAGCAAAGCTCATCAAGTAGAGCAAGACTAGAGACTATCTAGCCATCTGCTAAATCATCCATAGTGAGCAGAACGCCCCCAGGAAGATCAAATAATCACAGAAGTGTCTTGGATGGAATTAAAAAATTATTGATGTACGTAGCTTGTTTCAGGATTTCATATGACAGGCTGCTGAAAAGGGGTTCATCAAGGAATGGAAATCTTCTTGAGGAAGAAAAATCACCACCTACCATCAAATAGTATGGAGAAGCAGGATCAGCTCCTCCATTCTGTTCAAAAAGTGTACTATCGTTTTTTTGTTTTTTTTTTAAGAGAAAAACAGAACAACCTCAAACCAAGACTCCTGTATTTGTTCTCACACAGCAAATACATGACTACAAATTGCTACACTGAGTGTGCCTGGGCAGAGCAGTTTGTCTGCACACTGTTAGTTCACAGAAAGTCCATGAGGTCTCACCAGTGTCTTGTACAGTAATGCTAACACTTCCTTATCTCTATTGGAATTTCCTCACTTGATGCCCTTAAGATTGCACTAGTCAGTTGCAGGAGCAGAGTCTCAGTTTGAAACTCTGAAGTCAAAACTACCACTGCTCCCAAATGAGTGTATGAGAAAAGGGAGAAGATAAATGCTCTCTATTATATGGCATAATATATGCTCTCTTCTTACCTGTGCACCCAGATCATTATAAAGAAATTTTAGCGCTGTAAGTTGTTCATCCATTCCTTTGGGATTGTCTGTTTGCTGTTTCTGCACAATTTGCCTTCCAGTCTTGATTACAGTCTCCACCTCAAGTTTCACTTCACTTAGCGTTTTATACAGTTTCTGAAACCAGAGAAACATACATTTGAGCAACCACTTAGTACAGATTTTGAGATTTTTAGCTAGTTGTTCCTTGGGATTGCTAAGAAACAGGGCATCGCAACGCACACGAATGTCGTGTATCAGCTTCAGGTCAAGAAGAAAGAAGTAAAATGTTTGATTATGGATCAAGTCTCAAATTTCATTATATTAATATTCATAAAAGGTATTCAAATTATGTCAATTTACTGTATAACATTACCAAAGAAGTTGCCAGAGATTGCCTATGAATCCCAACTCTTTTTTACATAAGGTAAAAAAGCAAAACATGAAGCTAATATGAAAAGACAAGTAAACTTGCATCTGGAGTGCATGTTGCCTCCATGAGCAAACCCTGAGTGGGGAATTTTAATGTGTGTGGCTGTTGTGTAGAGTCCTGCAAATCCGTGGATATCCGCATTATATCTGCATCCGCAGATACAACGCGGATATCCGTAGATCATTTCTTGCAGATGCAGATCGGATACGGATCCACATGTTTGTATCTGCGCAGGGCTCTACTGTTGTGCCACTTGTATTCTATAGTTAACAGTCCACTACTTCTATGACTACATATTTTTCATTCAAAAGGATTACAACTTTTGTCTGAGCCTTTACTGAGCAATAATTCTGTTTGCATATGATGGCAAGTTATACCAGCATTTAGTTTAACCAAGACACAGAATGAAGCAAAAAATCCTACGCAAATACTTTTAGAGAAAGAGAATGCTATATATGGATTGAAAGAAAGAAAGAAAGAAAGAAAGAAAGAAAGAAAGAAAGAAAGAAAGATCAAGATTTAGGGGGGGAAAAGAAATCACCAATTAAAGTGCTTTA
Source organism: Pelusios castaneus (assembly GCA_007922175.1). NCBI lineage: Eukaryota > Metazoa > Chordata > Testudines > Pelomedusidae > Pelusios > Pelusios castaneus. The sequence goes on along the minus strand of ML685888.1, from coordinate 3,055,159 downwards.
CCATGCACTTGTCCAAGTGACCCTGGATTACATATGGGTCAGTATCCTTCACATCCAAAACATGAAGTTCTGCCTTTACACTATCCAATACCCGCTTACAATCCAACATGCGCTGCTCAAAATTGGCAGGTTTCTGGAAAAGTTGATACTTTGTAGATACCTCCCGGAGCTTCCTCTGTTTGCAAGAACACAAAAAAGAATCATTTTAAATTAACATCTGAGTTTTGAAATAACAGTTAAAGCTTCTCCCTTCAGAGTTCATTTTATTTTTCTTTTATCATAACTGAACAATTCAACACGAGTATGCCATTTTCTGAGTTAAATTTAACAACATTATATTATCCACCCTTAATTATCTTTCTTCTGCAGTGCAACAGGCCTCAGACTCTACAACACACTTCCAAAGTAACTGTTCTATTAAAAGAAAAAAAAAATCCCTTCTGGCTCTATGCATTCCAGTCTATGAAACTAAGAAATTTTATCATATTCATTAGCTCCTCTGGTACTTTCAGCTCTGCATTTAGACCATGTAAATACAGCCACCATTTATTTTTTAAACCTAGTTGATTGCACTAAGTGAATTATAGGTGGACCAAAGTGTTTGATAACCAAGCCTAAATTCATGGCTAGGATTTTTTTACCTGCAGGACATCCAGCTGAGTTCCTCCGCGAGGGGACCTACATTCAGAGGACGCTGAGGGCAAAGAGCGTGCATTTCTCTTGAGCTCTTCCAGGGTGGATTCATGAGCTATGATCTCTGCTTGAATTTTCTACCAATATATAAAAAGGAATGGGGGAATAAAGGATACATTAGGGTATGTCAAATATCAAACAGTAAATCCACACTGAAGAAGAGTGTTGTAAAAGTGACTTTGACAGCTTGCTAGGTTGAATGCCATTAGGTTCATTACATTAGCTATTCTAATGCATCATTGGCACACAAAAAGAATATGCTACTCCATCAAGTAGACGTAACCATACGCCTCAAAATCTGATCCAGAGAAAAAGCTCTGCTGGCATACCTGGGCCTCCTGTGGCATCTGGAAGGCATCTATTCTATCAGTCAAGTAGGAGGTCAACTGTCTATCCAGCTCTGCCAAGTTTTCCTGCAAGACCTGCAGCATGTGGTCAGTTTCCTGCATGGTCTGAAGCTGCTGTTCCAAGGCAATCTGCCTACTCACCGCCTATAGGGGAAAGAATTGTAAGGAGGAGTTGTTCTGCAAAAATATTTTTAAGCTTCGTCTCTGAATTGGAAAAACAAATTTACACAAAAATATTCATGAAAAGGCACTCCACACAGCACTGCCTTCCGACACCTGATATGTGGCTTACATCAGTAACTGAGAATAAAGTACAACACAGAAAGGAAACTTTGTTGCTATACCTGAATTATTGAAAAAGTCTGTTTTGTTTTGTTTTTAAATCATCTCCGTAAACAGAGGCAAAGTATTTTTTTTGCCGTTTGTTAAAACATCTGTGCTTCATAAACCTAGGTCTTGGGGAGACTGAAACATGCGTCAGAAAATATTTGTTTTCAACAAGTATGCAAATATTTATTTCTTTAAAAACAATAAACTCTCTTCTACCATCAAGGGCTATAAATAGACTTCAATTCTTTCTTTGTCTGTTCAAAAGCAAAAAGAGAGCATTACATGTATCCTGACTTCTCACAAATGAATGCCAGTTCCCCTACCACCAGCACACATGCAGACACAGAGTACACAAGAGACAAACATCTAACTAACTTACAAGTAACTTCACTAAAAATTATCACCAATGGAGCTACTAGGAAAGAGGGATGTTTGGAAACAAATTAACCAAGTGCGAAAACAAATGATATTGAAACAAATGTTTAAAAAATAAAAATCAGCCTCCCCCCCACACCAAACCTTTCCAGGATGGGCAGCCAATTATTCAAATAGACTGGAATCAGACTAGAATGTTTTTCTGCACTTGCCTTCAGTAGGTGCCTGGGTTATGTGACTATGGTATGTGTAAATTTAATACCTTGAGATGCAGCTATCATTTCACTGCCCATTTTAGCAAAAATAGATTCGCAGATTTCAAGAACAGAAGAGACCACAATGTGATCTAATCTGACCCCCCCAAAACAAAGGCCTCTATATTATAAAACAGACAACGTAATTTCTACCAGCATCTCTTTTAGAAAAGTATCTAGTCTTGATTTAAAAATTGTCAGTGACAAAGAATCCATCACAATAGTTGGCAAATTGTTCCACCAGTTAACTCCCTTTACTGTTTAAAATTTAGAACTTATCCAGTCTGAATTGGTCTAGCTTCAACTTTCAGCCATAGGCTTGTGCTATACCTTTTGCTGCAAGACTGAAGAGTCCATTATCAAATATTTGTTCCCTGTCTAGATATTTATGGGTAACCAAGTCACCCCTTAATCCTTTCTTAGATAAGATGGAGCTCCTTGGCTATGTCTAGACGACAAAAAAGTTAGATCGACTTTGTTAAATTGACCTTATTAAGTCGACTTAACAAAGAGGTTTCCCTGAACGGGGACTTAGTCCACTTTAAGTCGACCTGACTGCGCTTAGGTCGACCTCATAAAGTGGACTAAGCGTCCACACTGTGCTTAGGTCAACCTAAGAAGTCGACTTAAGGGTTAGGTCGACCTAACCAGCGGTTCTTATTAAGTCGACCTAAGCTTTCATTGAGTCGACTTAAGGAATTTCTTAAGTCGACTTAATGAAAGCCTGGTGTGGACAGGGACTAAGTTAGATCGACTTAAGCCTCCTTAAATTGACCTACCTTGCAAATGTAGACATAGCCCCTGAGTCTATCATTATAATGTACATTTTCTAATTCTTTAATCATCCTCATGGCTCTTCTCTGAAACCTCTCCAATTTCTCAAAATCCTTCTTGAACTGTGGGCATCAGAACTGGACACAGTATTCCAGCACTGGTCACACCAGTACCAAACACAGAGTAATTTATCTCTCCACTCGTACCCATTATTCACCTGTTTATACACACTAAGACTGCATTAGTCCTTTTGGCCACATGTCACAAAGCGGGAGGAAGGAAAAGGCAGAAAGATTTAGAAACACTCTTTGAGATGAGAAGGAACCATCATAATCATCTAGTCTGACCTCTTCCATTGGCTTCCTCACATACTTTATATCCGTTTGACTTTGTTCTAATCATATTAGAGAACAAAAATGGCAACTACTCATGTGGTTTCAGTGTCAGGTAAAATGTTCGGCTAAAATTTAGGGTCATCGAAGAGGCAAATTAATCTGAAGTGTTGGGATGACCTCCATTTCAAAGAGCATTGTGCATTTTGATGACATCTCTTCCATTTTGTCACAATTATTTGGAAAATGAGGTAAAAGAGATACTGTAGATTTTCCAAATATTAATGAATGGATAGAAAAGTAAATGAGCCTGTGTCTGAGCCTCATGGCTATTTTTTAAATCAAGGACGCCTGACACTATTGTGAACACTTTTCTGAATTGCAGCTTGTCAGTCTTGAGTCCACAATTACAGACACCTAACCGTAATAATGTTAGCTTTTCTTCAAACCCACTTCAGTGCACTAAAATGACTGTGACACTCAAAAGCTTCCTCCCATCCTGGCCCCAAATTCTTACCAAGTGACTTAATTCCTCATAGCGGGCATTGAAACCCTCCAATTTTTCACTGATGATGTCATCAAGAATCCCTCCATCGATCAATGTCTGACCAAGCTCCCGGATCTGGGTTCGATTATCAGCTGGATGACGCAGCACAGATTCCAGGGACTAAATAATGGAGAAAAGCCACAGCTGAGGTAACTGGGACGGCAAGTTCAACAATCATTCTATTCTCAACAGCTATGTCACTGCACTTATTTTCTATTCACCTCTACTCCAAAATGAATGCTGCCGCGAAGACTAAGCAATTCACACAGGGCAGAAAACATGCAACGTTTCAAATGTATCTCTACATGATAGAAAGTACAGTACAATTACTAGGAACGCCAACACTTATCTGTTGACTGGTTCTCCTTACAATTATCTATCCTTCAGATTTAAATAAATGATTTATTCATTTGACATAGGAAATGAAAAGTTCAGCACACATTTTTGTCTTCAGCTAAGGTGCATTTATACATTTCTTAACAGAGCCATCTGAAAAGTCACCAATCCAATATGGTGACTAATACCTCAAGAGCTTCATTGACAGCATTCAATTTATCAGGCAGGTTTTCTGTACTTTGAACCCTTTCCTCCAAAGTGTTTAGCCAAGCTGTTTCTAGGTCCAGGTACTGAAGCAATTCAATCCAACAGGACCATACTTCCTACAGGTAAAAGGAAAATTAAAATTAGCCGAAAGAGCATTCATTCAGATACCTATGAGTGTTTTAATTGCAAACAGATTTGCCTAAGATATTATAACAATGAGCACAATAATAATTCATAAATACAACCAAAATTCAAGCGCATATTACTGTAAGTTCTGTAGTTGGATGGTAAAAATGTTTTTAATGGCTCCTGTACACAAGAATAAAAAAAACAACAGATTTGTATGATGCTAAGTATCTAGAAATCTGCAAATCACATAATGCAGCACTAGGAAATTTATTTGAAGTACTATATACACCCAGATTATGATACCATATCACTCATCTGCCCTTTTTAAGAAGGATCGCATTTACTCCTATCCTGCACAAACCTATACTTAGGTCAGTTTATTAATAGAATTAACATTAAAAAGAATAAAAGATATGTTGCTTTTTGGAAATTCTTTTTGCTGTTTTGAAAGCAGTGGCAATAAATAACAGCTATGTGACAGTACTACTTGGCTGGAGAAATGTTTATTGAAATACAATATGTAGGCTTAGTTACTGGACACAGAAAATAAAAACAAAATTAAATGGTTCCTTGTGGAGTCCAGTGACATATCCCTGAAGAAAAAGGAAGCAACAGCAAACTCTATGTAATGCTAAAGATATTGGATTTAGTGATGAAACCACACATTTTAACTGTCCATCACCATCTTTCTCTTGAGCTTCTTTCCAGGGTTTTATTAACCTGAGAGCTATTAACAGTACCTCTAAAGTGTGGCATTTCCCCCGGATCCGATTGCACAGCAGTTGGTAGTTCTCTAACACAACGTTAAGTTCAGATGTCAAGTCCTGATCACCAGACGGCACTTTTGCAGCTAACACCTTGATATTGTCTTTCAAAATCTTCACGCGCACTTCTTTCTGCAACACGTCGTCCTTCGCTCTCTAGTCAAAATGGAAGTATTACTTGATTAGTGTCTGCTTAGTTTAGTGCCCCCCACATTAGTAATTAACATAAAACAAATCAAAACAACGTACTAATCTGATAAGTAATTGTTAACTTTCAGAAGGGTAACAGTGTTAGTCTAATTCAGCAAAACAACTAAGAGTCTTGTGGCACTTTTAAAGACTAACAAATTTATATATCACATGAGCCTTCGTGGCAGAAAATGCCACTTCATCAGATGCTTGAAGATGGAAAAATAATACAGTATACGAAGGAGGGAAAAATGCAGTGAAGTGAAGAAATTCTCTTGTAGTTCAGTACATCCATCCAAGATGGATCAGAAATCTGTATTCAACAGATGTTTTAAATTTGGGGCTATTGAGTTGAAAGCAGAGAAAAACAAGGGACAGAGCTGCTTTTTAGGACTAGATTATAAATCACAGACTTGTTTTAGCTCCAAAATACAAAGTGGAATTTTTTTTAACATCTTCCCCCCACGTGGAAACACTATATGCAAAGATATTTAGGATTAAGACTCAATTGTTATAAGTGGATGGATAAGCTTCTAGAGTTGCTAATTTACAACATCACGTTTTTCTTGTTTTCGCAATTTTTGGCTCCTGCAATAAATTTCTATTTCCCTTCTTTTCACACCATTTTTCTTTCCTTCTCCCAAATCCTCCACCCAATTTTCTATAGACACCAATCCTGCTTGTCTATCAGGGTTGGTAGCCTTCCATTATTGAACTCTTTCTGCTTTTTGCCCAATCTGCTTATTCAATATGTGCTTTAAAAATTAGAATTCCATGAAGTGTTGCTGAAGAAATAACACTAATCTTGTCATAAGTAGGACTCCCTTTCATGTAAACAATTATCATATAAAACTTAAGGTACACCCCCAGACAAGAAGTACCCTGTTTTATTTGTTTGTGCATAACCAGATCTTCGTAA